>NQII01001494.1:38526-93011 GCA_002778355.1 Clitarchus hookeri
ACTAACCTAGGATGTTTGGGTTTTACACTAACCTAGGCTAGTAGGGTTTTACACTAACCTAGGTAGTTTGGGTTTTATACTAACCTAGGTTGTTTGGGTTTTACACTAACCTAGGATGTTTGGCCTAGGATGTTTGGGTTGATTGTAGGATTGCAGGGATTTAAAGGAACCGTAAAACACACCAAAAGAATGTAAATTGACTCACCTAGGTAGGGGGCTGGTATAATTCCTCTGACGTTAATAGACACAAACAAACATATTTCGCAAGTTTTTTTTAATATGTTCTACTTATTTTAACACTACGGCCGCTTCAATATCAACTAGGTAAGCTATGCTGAATTCATTAAAACAACTTTTGTTGGCATAAAACGTTTCGTTCATAAACGTAAACAAACTGTCAGAAACAGTCATCTCACAAACTTGTTCAATTTTTTAAAATATGTTGCACTTATTTTAAAGCGATGCCCCTAGTATATTCGTGTTCTGCATCATTAGTAGAGTAGAAATATATCATAATTTTAAATTTTTATTGTGTTTTTCAGAAAAGCCCCTAAACTAGATAATTACCTATATATACTAATAACAATCTCCGGTCCACAAAAAAAATCCCCAATTGTCTTTATTATGTAGGCCTATATGCATGTTCGTACATGTGCTTTGTGAACTCTACACAAAAGTAATTTAAATTAAATCTTTAAGCACTTTTATCACATACCACTTGCTATCTNTAAGCACTTTTATCACATACCACTTGCTATCTACAGTGCTTATGCACAAACCTTTGTGCTGACAACCCCACATTAACTTAACTAAGTTAAAATAAATGGGAAATTTTCACATACTAAACTGTACTTAAAATATTTTAATNAACCCCACATTAACTTAACTAAGTTAAAATAAATGGGAAATTTTCACATACTAAACTGTACTTAAAATATTTTAATGAATCAATCCTCGTAAAATTACACTATTCATATTTGGTTTCTGTTTTACATTTGCTCAAAAAATTCTACATTACCTTTTACACGTTTGAAAAACTCTCTTTGAATGTTATTTGTCGTCGTGTTCCCTACCCATAGGTACATAAATGGAGGAAACGCAATACGAAGTACGGGCTGCACAACTTGTACAAGACAAAGAGGATGGAAGGTTGCATTGTTGAAAAACGGTTCAGTATTGAGCAATATTTAATCGAAACCTGAAGCTTTTTTTTTTTTCATGAAAGCTTCAAACTTTCCAATACCAGCAAAAAAAAACATAGAAATAATTTGTAATAAATCAACTGGAAATTTCTGCAGTGACTGAGGAACAATAGTTTTACAGGAAATTAAGCAATAAAATGTATTAAATGAATAAACATAAACAATTACATAGAACTTTCTGGCACTCTGAGGGATAAAACTTTACAGAATATTTGAGATGAGAGACTAGAGAAAATGCTAAGGGAAAACCTGCAAAATATGGGAAAAATTGCAACTGGTATAATATCACCCTCAACATGATAACGCCTAAATCACTGCTAACGTTATTAGTGAAAATGACAAATACATATCTCATAAACCTAAAATTGTATCCCTCAAAAATTATTAATAGCAAAAATTATATAAATAAATTTTAAAATACTACTTACAANTAAACCTAAAATTGTATCCCTCAAAAATTATTAATAGCAAAAATTATATAAATAAATTTTAAAATACTACTTACAAACATAAATTATGTATACAGTATATATCTACTTTTCTTATCAAGTACAATCCTATTATAACATTTCTCTGGTTAATAAGCTTCTTACTTTTGGTACAAAAACATGTTTTTAATAAACTATTTCCAGGTTATATTTCCTTACTTAAAGTAGACATAATTTGTGTTTTTATAAATGTTATAACTGGGTTCCATTTTATTATGGAATATATGCAAAAAAAAAAAAGTCTAAAAATGAAATCTGTACCTTTAAGAACCATCGCTGGTAAAAAGTGAGACCGACGGAGAGAGAGAAGTACAAGAAGATGATGGTGAGACTGCGCACAATGAACTTGAAGCATGAAACATTGCAGAATCTTCCGTTTGCAATCTCCGGCACGTCAGGGTCGCCCTTGAGGACTGTCGCCATGTCCCACCGACAGGTCCGCGCTCACCTGCGCAACACAACGGCATCACTCTCGGCACCACCAACACTTCACACTTCCTCGCACTCAAGAGGACAAACACATGCATCTCTACAAATTACAAACAACTTTACTTAGTACAATTTAATTAATTTTGTTTATTTACTACAGGGGCACATAGCAAAAATTATGTTGTAATTTTTACCACTGTCTTTGAGATTTAAAAATAAATGTCACAAATGAGTTACGTATATAACAAGAGATCTTACTTGTACCCCCCACCATACAATTCTATTGCGTGTATCACACACGGAAACACAATTAATAATTTTTATATGTACTATCTCTAACCATAAACGAGATAGACTAACGAAAATATTATTATACACATTGCATTACCTGACATGGGATGGCCTACAGTAAAAATAAAAAACATAACCAATAAACACACAAGAAGCCTTATAACAGCCGCTACTCTGGATAATTACCAACATTTAAAATTTGGACAGTTCAAACAACGAGAACATTTTACTGAGGATAATACTATGTACGAACTTACCAACACAACATATTCAAACACAGCACGCCCACTCGTCGAACTCTCTATCAAACCTGTTATCAGTAACACGTAGCTTGTTTACTGAACGTGTTAACCTTGCCATGTAGGCCCTACGACACAAACACAATTTCACAGCTCACTGACGCCAGAAATTAAAATGGTCCTACTGTCACTAACACCACACTCTCGCAGAAATACACAAAAACATTCAGCCGTATGACACAGCAGGTGCCATTATCACATTTATTTGTATTTATACACAAATCATAGAACAATGAGGGAATGAGCATAACATATTTATTTTTCAATCATAGAAAAACCACAAAGTCATGTAAATGTGCATAAAATAGATAACCAAGTAAAATGTTTCCACTTGTTGTTATTATTACCCTGAATTAATAAATATTTACATCTTCTATTTAACTGTACTAGATGCCGACACAGTGCGCTCTGAAAACAACGAAAGTACGATTAAAATATGATTGACCTAAACGAATGCATGTNTCAAATTGACACTGTTCCCTTTATTTTTGGCCTGTTCAAAAAATTATGCAATGCCTGGCCACAGTGACATGATCACTTAAATTAAAACAATGAATTAATCTTTTACAAAAACCATTTTAAATAAAACTTCTAAAATAAACTTTTATAACACATTATAGTATGAAACCAAACTAGTGCAGTAACTACAAAAACAGTTGAACTACTGAGACTGCGAAACAACCATCAACTTTGCCATTTGCGTAGCAAATTGTTGTATCAATAGATCGCGACAATGGTGCCTAGCCTATCACACAATCACATGTGACTAAAGATGATCTGTCACTCAGTACATAGGTAACAGATGGCATCAGTGTATCAATCTTGAATCTGTATATCGTGGTGTGCAACTTGGTCATAAAATATGTTGCATATTTTTAAGAAATTTGTCAAGATATTAATGATATTTGCATATCTTTAATTGCATATTTGGCCTGTAGGCAACTGCAAAGTTTAGTTTTAATTGTTAACCAGATATTTTAATGAATGAAAGTTTAAAGTTACTATGCCATAAATTATTTTGTGTGAAATCACTGTGTGCAGAAATATGCATACCCCAGTAAATAAATGTTCTGCGAATATGACTTAACTCTTAAGAGCTGAACCCCACTAATAGCTATTGTGAAATGAGTTGGACTTAGCTTGTCAGAAACTGAGTTTAGCCCAACACCTCATCCCCTTAAGAGTTAGGGAAATGCAAACTGATCTGAGCAAACATTTTAAATGCATTGTCAGCTTTTGTGTACACTTACCAGTCTCAAGATTACTGAAAATTTCTAATTTATGTTCTGAAGAAGAATTTATCTCGCCTGAATAACACTGACCGACTTGGACAGCATGCACAACACAAAATGGATAATTTTTTTTTTTCAAAAACACTTAAAAACTGCATGTAGTTGAACTGGAAAACCAATTATAAAGAAAATTCAACAAACAGTTTGGAGGGGTACACACACTCCAGTGACCTATCATACTAGCTAACTTACATCCGACGAGACATTGTAATACTGAGTCTAAATGCCATTCAGGAAAATAATATTTAAAACTAACTGAGTAAACTTTATACTATATTCAAGAATCACAACCATTTTACTCCATGCAAACCTTAACTCTCACAAAATGTTAAGTGCCAATAATACCTCANATATTCAAGAATCACAACCATTTTACTCCATGCAAACCTTAACTCTCACAAAATGTTAAGTGCCAATAATACCTCACACTATGGCTTGCATAGAATATCTAAAAAGCCACCTGAAGCATTTTGAAATACATTATTTATTAACAAGAAGCAGCACTTTATGGTATAGTTCCACTGTTCATGTCCAAAAAATAGCAAACAAAATATTAAAACTTACACAGCAAAGTAGGTTGGCTACAACTATGATATCCTCAATGATCAACACTTGACTCACTTGCAGTTTTAATTATGCTCTGAACTGAATGAGCCCCCAAAGCTACCCCTCTCCTACCTAATCTAACAGTACACAGCATCACATGCTTATCTTAGAAGGTTTGGACATGTACACAGATAACATTGCTGACTCTTCAAACAAACACTTACTGCATTTGTCCACTCTCTAGAGAACACATCAGAGCCACACAAGATGGGGTTCATATGCAAGAATTGCAGTGCTGTATCAAAGTAAGCAACTATGAAAAAATCCGACACAGAAAAATACACAAGACATTTTGATGTTTCCTTTGTCAGAGACTGTCAGCTTAAATGCAACACAAAATAACATAAGGTATCCCCCTTTGTTCCTTTATCTACTTTTGTTTCTCTAAATCATGTGGGACATCTTATCAAAGGCCTTCTCAAAATATATGAAGCAGGCATCACTGCTTCCTCTCATCTACTGCCCTCACCAAATCTTCCAGCAGTCCAGCCAGTTGCATCTCATGAGCAACCCATCCTAAAACCATGTTGGTACTACTGCAGTCACTTCTTTTTATTCATAACGTTTGCCACACACTGTAGTAAAAGCCTCTCCATCTCTTTTCCTGTACTTGTGTAAGATTCGCAGGTCTGCAACTGCCACAATTTTTCCTTTTCTCCCCTAGTTTGTAAACCAAAAGGACCAATGCCTCCTTCCAGCCCTATGGCACCTTGCGCTCCTTTAAAGATCTTCTAAACAACACTTCAAGATACCTACACAGATATCTCCCTCCTAAACTATAGGGTTCCATTCCATCGCCATTTGGACCTTGCTACTCTTCAACCCCTCTACAACCTTATCTATATCCTTCTCTCTTATCTGAAACTTTCTGTACATCCTACTTTTTCACCTCACCTTCCCTTCGCCAAACATCTTGCTTCTCAAACACTGACAAGTACTGGGTTTTGTTATGAAGTGATCAGGTCTTAGCTGAACGGCCTGCCTGATCACACCCTCAAACATTGAACCAGGACACGAGCGTGATTGCAATCAACACCTTGTGAAAGACAGTTGCAGAAATCCCCTCCACCAGCCAGTAAACGGGGCCAAAAATATTAAACAACGCGCCCTAGGCCAACGTAACACCGGAAGCGGTGTCTTGTCGTCGAGCCATTGGAACGAGAAGACCACTGAAGATGGGTGTGTCCGGCCATTGTTAACCGCCTCCTAGAATCAACCTCCGG
Source organism: Clitarchus hookeri (assembly GCA_002778355.1). NCBI lineage: Eukaryota > Metazoa > Arthropoda > Insecta > Phasmatodea > Phasmatidae > Clitarchus > Clitarchus hookeri. The sequence continues at coordinate 44,357 of NQII01001494.1, forward strand.
CAACATGAACAAGGTTGGGACTTTCCAATTAGATTGTAATAGTAATGGTGTGAGGTAATAATACTTAATACAATTAATTAGCATCATGGTGTTCCATTTAAGCTCCCCCGATCAATAGTCATGTAAATAGTTATTGTATAATCTTTATGTTCAATAAACTCCATCTTATACTGCTGTGCTCTACCTAATCATGACTCATTATTTAGCTACGCCTATTACCCAGGGTTTTCGGATGAATTAGACAAAAAACAAATTCATAACAGTTTGCAGCAACTCAGCTTTTTCCCTGTCAGTTGTTGCACTCAAACCCTCCTTTCTATCCAATACTGGCTGGGATACCTAACTTCCCTCCTTTAACCTTTCTAATACACCCTCAATATAATAAGATTATACTGTAATGAAATAATATTTAAATGTGCGTGATATGTTTTAAGAGAGAGTAATAAAATTAATTATGTATGTAGGTTTGTTTGTCGGGCGTTGTGTGATGCAAAATAAAGTCTAGATGCCACGTATTTCCTCTATGCTCGTTGTGGCTAGTTAATATCTGTAGTGACGCCGATCAAAAGCAGCAACCCTTTATATGTTAAGCTATGTGAAAAAAATTCTTTAACCACTGACAATTAATAGTATATTGTGCAAATCTGTTTTAAAATAAGGTAAGTAATTAATAAATGGAATTCTCTCAACCACATTGGTTATCATCATTAATGAAAATTTCTAATACGACAAATCTTGGACATAACACTTCAAACATGTAAAAATAGAACAAAGACAAAACTTTAATACAATTAGTTTGAAAAACACACCAGAATCACCCTTTGCAAATAAGAAAGATATCTAACTACTTTCTAAACTACATAAAAGTACATGAATCTCAACTGCAGTAAAATATGAAGTTTTATTCAACGGGAGAAAATTCATGAATAAAGTGAATATACAGATAAAACAAGAAAATCAACACTGAATGTTTCAGAAATTTCAACATGATAAGATTAAATTAAAGATTGCCATCGTAAAAAAAATCTGTAATTTAACAGAATCTAAATTACCTCACTAAAACATACCAAATAAAATAGTAATTAACGTGAGAATAAATGTTCTTTTGACTGGCACACAATATCTTCAAATAGTCAATCTTGTTGAAATGTTAATTGTACTTGGCTAGAGAACATGAGAAAGTTATCCACTGGCTTCTGGTTAACATTCAAAAGTAAGCTACGCCCTTAATTAAATTCCGAAATTTAGTTAAAATTTCTTAGGAGTTCAAATTGAATTTCACAGCAAAATTGTCCCAAAAAGTTAATGTTTCACACGTGTAAAACAGTTCACAGTCAATGCTTTGTCATACCAGTAAGTAAAATATACTTAGCGCTGGTCTTGCAGTGGAGAAGGCAGTTTGCTCAGTTCAGTAGCACAAAAAACTAATTGAAATGTGTTTCAGGGCCTCTTCTTAATCATGTCCCTACATATTTATCACTGAGGCGCCTTTGTAACACATCCCTAGCTTATGATGGGCAGTTAGCAACACAATTATAATGGAAATTGNTTTATCACTGAGGCGCCTTTGTAACACATCCCTAGCTTATGATGGGCAGTTAGCAACACAATTATAATGGAAATTGCTAGAGCAAAATTATGATGAACTGCATTACATGGTGTCTGGAGAGAGTCCTCCAGGGTTCACATCTTAAAATTGTCAAAAATGGTAAAATCCCGGATTAAAGTCACTTCCTGAGACATACCACTTCGTTATCAGTCTCTATTTAACTTATTTCTCAGTGGCAAAACTATAGTGATAACTCCAGGTAATGTGCAAAGAGAAAAACGTAAATCAATTTTTAACACTTCCAAAGACGTATGAGATCAGCCAATATAAAAATAAATGAAAATAATAGAACTGTCAAAATGTGTGATACTTTAAACAAATGAAGTAAATAAATTGTAATTTTGAGGTGATTTCCTAAAAGACAATGCTAGCTAATTCTTAGGGTAGGGACTTTATAAACACTGTCAAAATAAATATTTATCCTGCACAAAAGTATGTTTACAAGAAAATTTACAGTATCTATTGTTGACCTTTAAAATCGGGGNCTAAAAGACAATGCTAGCTAATTCTTAGGGTAGGGACTTTATAAACACTGTCAAAATAAATATTTATCCTGCACAAAAGTATGTTTACAAGAAAATTTACAGTATCTATTGTTGACCTTTAAAATCGGGGTTTGAAAATCAAGTTGTACCACAAAACAGAAACAATAAAAATTACAATACATAACAGATCATGAATCAAATAACAATTAACATGTGAAATACTTAAATCAATTAATTACAATTTCATTAATCAAATAATCCTGAAACAAAACAACAAACATTCAAATTGGATTAAAACATTACAGTGATGGCATAAAATGTGTAAAGTTGGTAGTGTTGTCTCCCAAGATGTGCCGCTACTTCCACCGGAAGTCAAGAAGCAAGATGGACGGCTCTGTGGCAACCGTCGATCATTACCAAGTTGTTATGGATCCACTCCAGCATTGGGTCGTCAATTCTTGTTGCAGCCTGCTTCTTTCTTCCATGACGAAACATTGGTGTATCATACTGGAGCATAATTGGTAATAACACTAATCACTGCAAAGCATTTATTGAGTGAATTAACAATTATTTGTGCTTTCATTTTATATACCAACTTCACTTTTATGTAATAACGTGTGGCATAAACAGTCTAAAGCCACACTAAATGGTCATGCACGAGTAAAGTGTTTATCATTTCTAGCCTCAACTTATCACTGTTAAAGTCTCTTGAAGTTCACTTAAAATGTTTGCATAGGTTTCTCACTAATTACCATTTTTCTGATAGTTTTAGAGGGTGATCTAGACAATGTAAACTCAAATATTAGCACAATGTCCTAACAATACAACTCTCTAAAGTTTTATTTCAGAAGACCCTATGCGGCATTAATGGAATAGAGATGATTTAGGAGCAGACACTCCATTTTCCTAAACGTGTCTAATATTCCATAAAATGTGTTTTTCAACCATCGGTAATTAAACCACCAAACAATTATTTGTATATCTGAAAACTTTGATAATATCTCATGAAACGTAGAATAATCGTTGAACAATTGTATCAAGAAAATATTTACAAGTAACAATGTAATAAAATTCACTTAATATATTAACAACTTTTCAACAATACAACGTAGGATAAAGTATGAGGAAAACTTGTAGCGCATGCAACAGAAAAACTCGGAGAAGTAAACATACAAAGATTTTGACTGTAAATCATTCCCAAATGAATAAATAAAGTGTAGGCCCTTGTTCCAGTTGGGATTTATCATCAGAACTGTAAGTACCAAACGACAAATGTGCAGACATGGTTAGGAGTGCATTATGTGTCACTAGTGTATACAGGTCACTGGCAGTTTATATCAGAAACCAGTGTGATAAAGTTAATCATCTTTAATGGCATCTCAGAGTTTTCATTACCTTATCAACACTTCATCCCACATAATCTTGAAGTTCAATACTCTTCAACAACGATCAAATCAATATAGGTATTAACATCATCAATAGCTTACTTCTGACGACGGGAGAAACATCAGGAGCGGTGTAGCACATAGGTCCCTTATTCAATGCAAAAGTCAAGTGAGGTATGTAAACATACGGCNAGAAACATCAGGAGCGGTGTAGCACATAGGTCCCTTATTCAATGCAAAAGTCAAGTGAGGTATGTAAACATACGGCAAAAATACACGACACAGTAACCTTGAAACATAATAAATAAAATACAATACAATACAATACACTTGTACAATAAACACTAGGCCGTACACATATACCCAAGGCTCTTTCTTTCAATCACTTTGCAGGACTTTCTACTGCCTTATATCACTGCAACATCTGAATGATAATTAAATGATTAAATCCCAGTACAAGCCATTGACAATTGTTGCCTATTGTTGACTGCACATTCAAGCAGGGTTCATGATATGGTTTCAACTGAATAATGTTGTACTTTCCAACTGGTTTATCTTCCATATCTGATAACTCATAGCAATTATTCCTAGTAATACCAGTAATGTGATACGTACATTCAAACGTCAAAAACAACTTGGGTGTGACGAACTTGTAGGATTAGTTCGGCGCAATACTAAGTCGTTTAACTGGAACTTATTCAACTTACTGGACTTTTGATGTCTCTTGCGGTTCTCTGCAGACATAAACAGTCGTCTTCTTACCAAATCTTGCAATTCTCTTCTTATCTTCTCCGGATCTTATTGGGTTGTAGTCACGTCAAGTTTAGGTAGGACGTTTACATCTGGAAGAAAATTACTCAAGTGCTGACTAGTGAGGACTTCCATAGGAGCAAAACCTGTAGTTAAGTATAATGTATGAATAATAACAAACTCAACCAAGTCAATCTTGTCTCTCCAACTCTGCTGACTATCATGGCAGTAAATCCTCAGCATCGTACCAATAATTTTCATACTGCGTTCAACTGGATTACTCTGGGGGTGATGTACTGAAACAGTCGTAGGCACAATACAAAGCTGCTTTAGCCCATCCTGCCAAAACTCTCCAGTAAACTGGCTTCTCTTGTCTTACAAAATATAGGTGGGTTTTCCCACTTCACAGATAAACAGTTTCAATTTCTGCAGAAGCATTTTAGCATTAGCTTGCACAACTGAATACAACTTGATTTACTTCGAAAACAAATCCAGCACGACAAAAACGTGCTTTACCACTGCCTTGGATCTGGGTAAAGGACCAAAGATATCCACATAAACTAATTGCAAAGGCTCTTGTAGCAGCTTGAAAATCCTCTTGTGGAAGTTCTCAGTAGGCTGCTTAGCTTTCTGAAATAAGAGAGAAGATGTAGTAGCTTCTCTGATGGTGTGTGTGTACCATATTAGGCCAATACATTAGAGGTTTAAGACTGCCATACAAGGTTTTGGCTCCAATGTGACCAAGAGTAGTATGACTTTTGTAAGCAACTTGCTGCTGGATACTAGTAGGAATAACTGGTGTCCAATCACGCTCAAAATTACTAACATTTTCACCATGATAAAACAAAACATTTTCTCTGGACAAACATAAAACCAAGTGAAACTTGTCTTCGGGTGATAGAGTTTCCAACTTAGTTCTAATCTTCTGACAGTACTCATCCTCTTCCTCTAACTTAGCTAGCAGTCTTTGAAGTTCTTTGTGCTACGTGTTGGACTTGATCGCATATGAATTAATGCTGGCAATAATAAACTCTTTCAGCCTCTTCAGTGGTCGTAACAGATTAGGTTCTGCGTCAGGTATCTGACTTAAATAATCTGCAGCCTCATTCTCGATACTTCTGATGTATTGCACTTCAATGTTGTATTCTTGCAGATATAAAAGCCAAAGAGTGAGTTGATCGCCATAAGCTATTCCAGTCTTCAGGCATGTCAAAGCTTGATGACCTCTTAGTATTCTGATTTTCTCACCTAACTATAAGTCACGAAACTTCTGTAGTGCCTACACTATGGCTAACACTTCAAGTTCGGTCACAGTATAGTTATTCTCAGCGTTATTCAAAGTACGAATAGCCATAGCTACTGTCTTCTCAATATCTTTATCTACTTGGGCTAGTTTTACACCTAAAGCGTACAAATATGCATCAGTATACAACAAAAATTCACATCTCTGTATAGGATGATAAATAACATGATCAGTGAGGAACATTGCTATCAGCTGTTCAAAAGCTTGCTGATGCTCTGTCAACCAATTCCAAATTTGCCCTTCCTTTAACAGCGTAAACAAAGGTATTGCTATCTTGAAAATTTTGTCGGAGTAATTTCAATAGAAACCAAGTACACCCAGAAAAGCCCTCAGTTGATGTGTGTTTTGAGGGGTNAAATTTTGTCGGAGTAATTTCAATAGAAACCAAGTACACCCAGAAAAGCCCTCAGTTGATGTGTGTTTTGAGGGGTAAGAAACTGCGTAATAGCTTGCAGCTTCTCAGGAGCAGTGCGAATACCCTCACTGAACAAAACATATCTCAGAAATGGTAACCATGACCTGCAGAACAGCGACTTTCTGATCTTAACAGTCATCCCTGCCTTCTGTACCTTAGACATCACAATATGTACATGCTGTACAGGTTCTTCAAAACTAGCAGATGTTATAAGAATATTGTCTACATAGGCTCTCGCAAAAGCTTTGCATATTTCTCATAAGGTAGCATCAAGACATCCGGTAAATTCAGCTACTGCATTGCAAAATCCAAATGGCATGACTGTAAACGCAAATTGCTGGTTCTTAAACCAAAATGCAAGGTACTGCGCTGACTCATTAGATAAAGGTTCCAGCCAATATGCACATGTAATATCCAGTGTAGTTAAAAATCTCACACCACGATACAAACTTAACACATCCCTAGTCTGGATAGGGTATTCCCTGTCTTTAACTGTGATCTTGTTTAAGGTGAAGCAGTAGTTACAGTTTTGTTAGCCGATCTCGATGGCATTTCGTACAATACTTTGTTAAGCTATTTTTGTTGTGTATACCTAATTTTGTTCAGGTTTTTTTTTNTCTCGATGGCATTTCGTACAATACTTTGTTAAGCTATTTTTGTTGTGTATACCTAATTTTGTTCAGGTTTTTTTTTGAGAGATATTTAATAATCAATTTTATTAATCTGTGGCTTCATAATACGAGAACTGTTCAAATTTGGTTTACGTAAATATAATATTTCTGTTATTAAATAATATTTATTTGCACCTCTGCATAAAGCCAATGTGCAGACTTCTGAGAAATTATCCACTATACATTATACAAANCTCGATGGCATTTCGTACAATACTTTGTTAAGCTATTTTTGTTGTGTATACCTAATTTTGTTCAGGTTTTTTTTTTGAGAGATATTTAATAATCAATTTTATTAATCTGTGGCTTCATAATACGAGAACTGTTCAAATTTGGTTTACGTAAATATAATATTTCTGTTATTCAATAATATTTATTTGCACCTCTGCATAAAGCCAATGTGCAGACTTCTGAGAAATTATCCACTATACATTATACAAAACTTGGATACAGATAAAAATGGGATATGACATTTTCAGGTCACTATGTTAGCATTGTATGACTAGAAAACACCTTTACAACATCCAAGAAAGCCAAACTAATGATAAAAAAAACGTCACATTTTCGCTGGCAATGAGTCCAGTCTCCTAGGAAATTGCTTCCCACTCTGCACATACACAATGGACCCGGGTAATAACTATGGCATAACAAAGAAGAAACAATAACTAACATTTTTATTGCTGCCACACATCAATACAGTGCTAGAAAATGCAAAACTATCACTCAATACAAGCATAAAATTGGTTGTTTTAAAAACAATTCTGTTCAGATTTCAAGACTTTCCTCGTGTCATTGCAGTGCTGCTGGAACTGATAGTAGTGGTGAGTGGCGGAACTTCTTCCAGGCGAGTGACCAGTACGGTTCAAACGTGGAAGGAATGGGGATGGGGATGGCACTTAGCAAGCTTGTTATCTCTTCTCCCGATCAGATTACTGTCTGGGAGTGAATCCATGGACTTGCAGCACAATTAAGTAATACAATTTTTTTTTAATGAAAACGTACATTGCCCATTTTATTTGTAAGTGCTTAGATATTTATATTTGTTATTCAAAATATACACACACAAATCCATGCATACTATCTTATTAGCATTTTTTTCTGTTACGGAAGCAAAAATTTATTAAATCGACTTGCGCAACATTGAGTTTTACATCCCCTGTTTACGTAAATGCTAGCTAGAAGTGGCGAAACGACTTGATTTTACTTATTTTAGTAAAGACTGAATCACTTGATTACCAATTATTTGATAAAGTTGAGTCACTATGGGAGTGGGTTCCCATCCATCACTGGTTCGGCTTTCTCTAGATGTGAGCTAGCATGGTCATAGGAAGGAACACAAAAATTACTGACTCAGGAGGATGAATTTAAAAAAAATTGAAATGAATTTGTCTGCAAAAATATTTAGTTTACAAACATTTACATGTACAAAACATTTTTTTACAAATTTTATTTGATTGCAAAACTAATTATGGTTTCTAGTCATTGTCTAACCTGTATTTTCATCATAATGAAAATTACATTTTGATTATACCAATGACTACGTGCATTGCAGATATATAATTTATGTGGCGATTAATATCAGTTAAATATTTAGCACTATTTATTNCTACGTGCATTGCAGATATATAATTTATGTGGCGATTAATATCAGTTAAATATTTAGCACTATTTATTAAATGCTTAGGTGTTTTATATTAAAAGTGTTGATAGTGTATTATAGTTACAGGTTCTGTACCTCACAGTGGAAAGATACCTTAATATTTGAATAGTTTCTCTTGTACATATGTGCCATAAATCCTGGGCTAGATTATAAACAAAACATCTTTAAGTGAATTGAGGATATCTTTTTCCGTGCAAATAACGCCTTCTGCCGGTAGTAGCCTACGTACTACAATGACCTTAAACAGACCAGTCGAATCAGAAAAAAAGGGCCACACCGTTCGTAAAAAAATGTGATGGATTTTTCTTCTAAATGTAGAACTGAAGCATGAATGCCTAGTTTCAATTACTGCGGTAAGTGTATTAATTTGTATATTATTCATGATGCTTGAATGCCAATTGTATCAGAGTAGGTCTAACTTCTGCAGTTATAATAATACGGAGCCAATAAGGCTAAACATCTCTCTACTGAGGCACAGCCAGTTTTAATAAAAACAAGGCAGTGGTTCGGCTATGCTCAGTACGAATATACTGGAAGAGACATGCAATTTGTACAAACTGCCGAATGAAAAATGGACAAATACGTGGGTATGTACGTGTGCATGTGCTTGAGTATAAAACATATATGTATATAGACTATCTACTAAACTATTCAAAACTTTCTTAGGAGTGACTTTGTGTGCTCAAAGCAAGCATGAAAACTAAAGTAATCAAGGTCTCATTAAATAGATAGGTTTCATATACAACAGAGTAAACATACATAATATTCAGTATTTCCTGCTGTTTAGCATACTCTAAGAGTCCAAAGTCGTCTATAATTCTAGTTCAGGTTTACAAAATTAATAGAGTTATCAAAACCTNTTAGCATACTCTAAGAGTCCAAAGTCGTCTATAATTCTAGTTCAGGTTTACAAAATTAATAGAGTTATCAAAACCCTAACTTCTGCAATCATGATTAATAATTCACGAATGATGATCCATAATTTGAGAACGAAGACTATTCAGTTCATAACATCTGCATTGCTTAATATTACAAATATTTATTTTCACATATTTTGTAAGAATGTGCAAGAAGTCTGGAACTTCCGACAGTTTATGTATTCCTACTTATACAAAGTTTTCAGAAATATGGAATTTTTTATAGGTGCTCTACAAATCCATGGTATCGTACTCTTACAGAGTAAGGTGTTGCAATGGTGAAAAAAACAGACTCACTTTGAGGAGTACTCTGTTTTGATACCTGGTCCAGCCATTCTGAAACTTTTCGTTATCACTACTAGCGAATGCTGGATTGGTTTATATGGCATTTATTTTGCATTCAAGATACAAACAGTTCTCTGTCCCTACTTCCCTGAGCAACTTGCTCCGTTTCTGACGAGCCCGCTGCCAACACGACGAAAGGTATACCTACGTAGCAAACAAACTCGCAATAAATAAATTGCAAAAAATTACATAGAAATCATATTGGAATGATGGAGTGGGATACACAAGACCCTAGTAATGGCATTAACGTATTACAAATTCATTTGGAATAGGTATTGAAAATATTTAATAAAGGCGGGGAGGGGAGTTTGATGTGGTTTATAGAAGAGAAACATTCACCAGATTCATGTGCACGTTCAAGTATTCAAATACTTTGTTTGTCTGGGAAGAAAGGTAATTCGGAAATTCCAGGGAAAAATATTGAAAACTGTAGTCTTTTTCGGTGTTTAATTTTATTGCGACATACTGTAAGCTAGTTGAGGGAATGGTAATATTATGTTTTTATACACTGAGAAAAAAATTTATGTTGAATATAAGAAAATAGTTTTGCGCAGGAAAATTTATTTTTTCTATCTGTGCAACCCACTATTTTGTTCCTGAAAACATATTATATTTTTTTGTTTTCGGTTGTCCCAAGCGCACAAAATTTGGTTGGTGCAAATGAAGATTTTTATGGCTGTCCATAAACTACAGTTTCGGTTATAAATTTAAGATCTAACAAGACCGGGTCCCGAACCCATATTCATTGGTGTTGAGTCTTCGCAAACATGGCCATCGTAAAAGTTTTGGCAATTCACTTATTTTTATTGTTATAGAAAGTTCAGTGCATGGCATGTAAGTGGATTTGCTAAAATGTGAACTATTGCAGATGTATTTGGTTGAAATTGTTTCATTGGGATTGTTTTTGACACGGTTAAGCATCAATAAATACCCTAAAAAACCCTGCAGTAGTTCTAATAGTCAGAAAAATTACAAATGAACTGTTGAGCTGTAAATTTTAACGAAGGCCATCAAATGACTCTGTTGCGCTACAGCAAACCAAATACATGTCAGAACTGCACCAAGCTGATTTTGTTGCCGTGAAAAAGTCTATAACAGTGGACACACATGATTGTTAGCTAACCATACTTTTATTACTTTAAATGAAATATTCGACTCTACCATGATATTTATAGTTTTGACGGTAATGAAACTAATTAGTTGAACATACTTGTAAAATAGTTGTGTATGTATCCATAAATGCATTTAAATGATGTTGGCACAGTTAGATAATTTGACTCAACATGTTATGTTTAAATATTTTGTTNAGATGTGTTTGGTTGAAATTGTTTCATTGGGATTGTTTTTGACACGGTTAAGCATCAATAAATACCCTAAAAAACACTGCAGTAGTTCTAATAGTCAGAAAAATTACAAATGAACTGTCGNAAAACACTGCAGTAGTTCTAATAGTCAGAAAAATTACAAATGAACTGTCGAGCTGTAAATTTTAACGAAGGCCATCAAATGACTCTGTTGCGCTACAGCAAACCAAATACATGTCAGAACTGCACCAAGCTGATTTTGTTGCCGTGAAAAAGTCTATAACAGTGGACACACATGATTGTTAGCTAACCATACTTTTATTAACTTTAAATGAAATATTCGACTCTACCATGATATTTATAGTTTTGACGGTAATGAAACTAATTAGTTGAACATACTTGTAAAATAGTTGTGTATTATCCATAAATGCATTTAAATGATGTTGGCACAGTTAGATAATTTGACTCAACATGTTATGTTTAAATATTTTGTTTGGTTAAAGGGAATAAATGCACAAGTTTGGAGAAACAGCAGATTGGTCGAGAGAACAAAATATTGTTCACCGTAAAATTGTTTTCAAGCAAATTTATTAGAACCTGCAGCTAAACCTTTTTCTTGGAGTATGCCTATATAAATACATACAGTATGGCTTTTTTAAGAGATATAAATTTCATTTCTTTGTCTTTATATATGTAGAAATTTTAGTTGCAATGTGTTTTCTGCTGGAACAGTTTATTGTGTGCTGTTATGATCAGTTTTTTGCCATAGTTTATTTTGATTATAATCTATACATATTTATTATTCTGCATGATAGCACTTATGGCAATAGGTAATTAATATATACTATTTCTTAATATGTGATTCCAACAGTAACTCTTGTGTTCAAATAAAAATATGTACACGTACATATCTGTGAGTATAAAGTGTTGTTTAGCAACACTATGGCCTTGCAGAAAAAAAAAATGATGATTCTGGATTTTGTCTTTTTTGTATTGAATTTAAATGATTTTACGCAAATATCTAGCATANGAAAAAAAAAATGATGATTCTGGATTTTGTCTTTTTTGTATTGAATTTAAATGATTTTACGCAAATATCTAGCATGTTCATCAAAAATTGAGTTCAAATACGTAAATTTTTTTCCTTTTTTTTTTTGGCATCAAGTAAAATCTACTGGACGGNTTCATCAAAAATTGAGTTCAAATACGTAAATTTTTTTCCTTTTTTTTTTTGGCATCAAGTAAAATCTACTGGACGGATTTTTAAAAATCGCTGTGAATGTGGTAAGTTTTAAACCAATACTTAGGTATGTATCATCCTATAACAAAAAAAAATGAGAAGTAAAAAATTAATTTTTTATATGAAGTTTTGTTTCCCAGCAAGTATTTTTATGCACAAATCATTTTTTGTATTAGCTTATTGTTACATTGCTGTTTCATTATGTTGGTGGATTAAAAGCAAAGTGTAAATAATCATGCTTTGTCAAAAATGATCTCGGCAGTGCGAGTTAGACCACTATGTTTTTTTGTTAATACCCGGTTGCTGTACATATATTGATGTGGTAATCACTGTAATTTAGATGAACAAAGCCACGGTTTATTTATTTATTTATAGTTATTTATTTTCATTAATTAGTTTATTTATAGTTTCATTTATTTATTTTCATTATGTCAAACACAACAATACAAATACCTGTCGGGCATGGTTTTGGGTAAAAGCTGTGTTTAATTTCAATCTACCAGATTCATTGACGAATCCAAATTCAGAGTGGGCAAAATCGGGGGCAATGAATTTATTTTCTATCTTCCAAATGCCAACATCTACAGATAGCTCATTTTCGTGAAGAGTTCCAAGCAGCCTTGGTTTAGATGAGCTATGTGTACACCAAAGTTCTTCTTTGGTTACTAACCACGTGTCTTTGAGAGACTATTTTGCAGAATGTGACTTATCTAATCTGACTTTAATTACTATGTTTCTTAACACCTGTGGTTCGCGGCCAGGCACCCAAGACATGGGACTGATCAAACCATTTAGTGGGGAACGTTATTCAGAACTAAAATGTTTTGAAATACATATGGCAGAAACTCTTTTCCCGAAAATTTTAATTCCGAGTGTGCGAATCAGCGGTTAACTACTGCCAATAAAAGAACCGTTTTTCCCATTGTTCCCAACTTGTAGGTTATAGCCTTGAAACGTAAAGAGAGTTTTGTCAGTTTTCACCAAGGCCTAAAAAGTAGTTCAATTTCATTGGCTGAAACTTATGCGAATACGTGGATGTACCTATTGGTGTTGTATATTGGTTTGTACCCCCTCCCTGGTCAAAACTATCTAAGTAGGTTTTGTACAAGTGAATTGCTTGATCTTGATAATTCTGCTATTTTTTTTCATATTTATACATTATGGAATACGTGTATAAAGTGTTTCATTGTATACATTTTTATATAATATGTACGCAGTGTTCTTTCATGTCTGCTGTAAACTAAAGATCTGCAAACTTTAGAATGGATGGGTTTGATATTGATCCCTGTATATATTACTTCATAGTATTTTTGGACTTTAAAAACAATGTTAAGTATTAATTGTAATCCATAATGGAACGTGGACAGTTAACATAGTTACAGTAATTCTGTGTTTGTTTCTTTGTAACTTGATGTGCTGTCATAAAAATGACAAATTGTAATAGATCTTGTAGTTTGTATTATTACAGCTCTTTATCATTAGCGAGTTTCATGATTAAAAAATAGATGTTTATTTTAAATGAAATAAAACAACTGAATTAAATTTGGTAACTTAACTTACGTTGCGTAAATGGAAAATGGAACAGATGAGAAATTGAGTAAACCATCGCTAACTGTGCATGTAAGTTTTACAAAATCTTAAGCACTTAAAAGCGATAACATTCTGCTCATGTGTATACATAAAGTATGCGATCAGTGATTATATAATATGCGTGTATGCATATGTAAATATTGTCCCATATTCACTCTTTTTTCCACTGAATAAAAAGTTTTCAAGAATTTTTCATTATGTCTACCGTTTGAAGGCAGTGGGGTCGTGGTCAGCTGGTTGCGAACCTCAGGGTAGTCGTGCAATCTGAGTGCAAAGAGAGTGTTTGCTGACCGCTAGCATAATTTTCAATGAAATGCGTTTTTTTTTTTAGTCAATTGGAGCTTTTGGCGGCCAGCATGTATAACTTCAGACAGCCCCCGTCGCTAATTGGCAGATACACACAGACCCTAAGGTCTTCATGCCCAGAAAAAACTGGGAAACCTTTATGTTATAGAAGTTCTATAAAGGAAAGAACAGGACAACCATTTGTGTGAAAAGGACATACTCTCACAATTACAGTTAAGTTATCCATTGGACCTCTTTTTCATTTCACTCATTTGGTAATCCAATTTTTAATAATTTTTTAAAAACGTTCTTTTAATATAATTTGTATACAGTTTATTTTGTTGTTACAATAAATATTTTTAATTTTAAGACTAACTTTTATTCTTTCTTTAAGGTTGCCTTTATAACAAGTCCTCTTTTTCGCTAGTAATTTACATCCAACTACGAGAGCATTCATTGCCTCCCGTAGAATTGAGTATAGATATAGTACCTGTCACACCGCTATACAAGCAGAGGCAAAAAAAAAAGAGATTGCTGTACGTAAACCGAAAAGTAAGTTATCAGAGCTTGCCTTTAGCAAAAATATGTGCGCGTGCGCCCACACACACATGCACGCACACAAACACACACATACACACACATACACACACACGCGCACACACACTCACACACTACTTTTAACATTGTTAAACCTTTTCCTTTGGTATGAAGCTAGATTTATTTACTTTAAACAAAACATGCTCAAAGAATGTGTATAAATAATGTACTATAACCATTCAAAAACATATAAAGAAACATTATAATAACAGGAAACCTGTATGTGTCTGTAACCCTCTCTTTGAATTAAACATATATTGTAATACTGAAAACCAAACAGCCTCAAAGAAATGTTTTTTCTTTTCTATACATAAAGCATTGTATGAATTTTTATAGTGCATTATTTTCAAATTACTGTTTATTAACAGCACAGTTAGGAAATCAGTCTCAATGGTAATAAATGTAATGATTTGCAGATGATTGTGAGGAAAATGTTGGTAACTTACTAAACATTGACAGCGTGCAATGGTTGGAAATTTTATAGTCATACATGTGACAAGTAGATATATTTAGAGTTCTCCAATAATCAAGAGTTAATTACAGTTCATATATAATTAATTAGAATTTAGACTTTCCACTTTAAAGCCATTAAAATAAATGAGATATCACAAACTGTACTGTTCAAATGCCGCTACGTCAAATCTGGCAACGCGTACCTATAGTTAATTACAATCATAACAGCTGTTAAAAAGTCTCTTAAATTATAAACAAATATCAATTCGGTATACAATAGTGTGTGGGTAAAAAATATTTGCTTATATGTTGCCTTCACGATTAAGGAATATTCTGGAGCATCGAGTAATTGTGCTAGTATATCGAAGCCCACCAAATTATAATGTCTTTCACAGTCCTTTATGTAACCGGAAAAAACATATAATTCATTCACGGTTACTTCATACTTTTCTGAAGCCCTGCTAAAAGTTCTACTTCCAGGATATTCCTCTGCCTCATGCAAACTAAGCTTAACTAAGTCTAGAAAATTACACAGACAACGCACCAAATTCGTGCGCACTCAGTTGCAATATTCTTTTGCATGAGAATTATTTCTAACTAGGCGCTACCAACACACATGTTTTGTCGAGGTTTTTATTCATATTTATCATGAATGAAATATTATCATTTATAAAGAAAATAATAGATAAAACTTTAATTTAACAAAAAATAAAATACTTGTTTGTTAATAGAGGTATACAAAGTTTGTGATAAATGGCATATTTAGGATATTAACTAAAAACATCATACATGGGGTGTTTTGTCAAAGGTTTGATTCAGAAAGTATGAAGGAACCACAAATAGACTATGCCAGGAATACCTTATTTGTCAGCCATTACATGCTAAATAACTAACTACATTGTCAGATAATTGNCAAATAGACTATGCCAGGAATACCTTATTTGTCAGCCATTACATGCTAAATAACTAACTACATTGTCAGATAATTGAAAAATTTGATGAAATCAATATGGCAGTACATAATCCTTAATCCATTTTCTAGACTACCTGTTTTTTCGTTGTTTAAAACTGAAAATTTTTTAAGACGAGTTAAAAAGGTGATGGGAATACATGCCTTATCCGTGCCTCATCCCCCCCCCCAAAAACTCATTTTAAATAAAAGTAAATTTGCAATATTGAAAAAAAGAATATATATTGTTCTTTTAGAATTGGTAGCAAACACCGAGTACAAGTCCGTATCGCTAAGAGTCTTGCTGTGCTATGTTATTTGTCATCTGGCCACACTTGGTAATGGCTGCTTTGCGGTTGAGGGGATTAGCCGGAGAGCAGGTAGGAGTTCACCNATCTTCCAAATGCCAACATCTACAGATAGCTCATTTTCGTGAAGAGTTCCAAGCAGCCTTGGTTTAGATGAGCTACATGTACACCAAAGTTCTTCTTTGGTTACTAACCACGTGTCTTTGAGAGACTATTTTGCAGAATGTGACTTATTTAATCTGACTTTAATTACTATGTTTCTTAACACCTGTGGTTCGCGGCCAGGCACCCAAGACATGGGACTGATCAAACCATTTAGTGGGGAACGTTATTCAGAACTAAAATGTTTTGAAATACATATGGCAGAAACTCTTTTCCCAAAAATTTTAATTCCTAGTGTGCGAATCAGCGGTTAACTACTGCCAATAAAAGAACCGTTTTTCCCAATTTTCCCAACTTGTAGGTTATAGCCTTGAAACGTAAAGAGAGTTTTGTCAGTTTTCACCAAGGCCTAAAAAGTAGTTCAATTTCATTGGCTGAAACTTATGCGAATACGTGGATGTACCTATTGGTGTTGTATATTGGTTTGTACCCCCTCCCTGGTCAAAACTATCTAAGTAGGTTTTGTACAAGTGAATTGCTTGATCTTGATAATTCTGCTATTTTTTTTCATATTTATACATTATGGAATACGTGTATAAAGTGTTTCATTGTATACATTTTTATATAATATGTACGCAGTGTTCTTTCATGTCTGCTGTAAACTAAAGATCTGCAAACTTTAGAATGGATGTGTTTGATATTGATCCCTGTATATATTACTTCATAGTATTTTTGGACTTTAAAAACAATGTTAAGTATTAATTGTAATCCATAATGGAACGTGGACAGTTAACATAGTTACAGTAATTCTGTGTTTGTTTCTTTGTAACTTGATGTGCTGTCATAAAAATGACAAATTGTAAAAGATCTTGTAGTTTGTATTATTACAGCTCTTTATCATTAGCGAGTTTCATGATTAAAAAATAGATGTTTATTTTAAATTAAATAAAACAACTGAATTAAATTTGGTAACTTAACTTACGTTGCGTAAATGGAAAATGGAACAGATGAGAATTTGAGTAAACCATCGCTAACTGTGCATGTAAGTTTTACAAAATCTTAAACACTTAAAAGCGATAACATTCTGCTCATGTGTATACATAAAGTATGCGATCAGTGATTATATAATATGCGTGTATGCATGTGTAAATATTGTCCCATATTCACTCTTTTTTTCACTGAATAAAAAGTTTTCAAGAATTTTTCATTATGTCTACCGTTTGAAGGCAGTGGGGTCATGGTCAGCTGGTTGCGAACCTCAGGGTAGTCGTGCAATCAGAGTGCAAAGAGAGTGTTTGCTGACCGCTAGCATAATTTTCAATGAAATGTGTTTTTTTTTTTTTAGTCAATTGGAGCTTTTGGCGGCCAGCATGTATAACTTCAGACAGCCCCCGTCGCTAATTGGCCGATACACACAGACCCTAAGGTCTTCATGCCCAGAAAAAACTGGGAAACCTTTATGTTATAGAAGTTCTATAAAGGAAAGAACAGGACAACCATTTGTGTGAAAAGGACATACTCTCACAATTACAGTTAAGTTATCCATTGGACCTCTTTTTCATTTCACTCATTTGGTAATCCAATTTTTAATAATTTTTTAAAAACGTTCTTTTAATATAATTTGTATACAGTTTATTTTGTTGTTACAATAAATATTTTTAATTTTAAGACTAACTTTTATTCTTTCTTTAAGGTTGCCTTTATAACAAGTCCTCTTTTTCGCTAGTAATTTACATCCAACTACGAGAGCATTCATTGCCTCCCGTAGAATTGAGTATAGATATAGTACCTGTCACACCGCTATACAAGCAGAGGCAAAAAAACAAGAGATTGCTGTACGTAAACCGAAAAGTAAGTTATCAGAGCTTGCCTTTAGCAAAAATATGTGCGCGTGCGCCCACACACACACACACGCACACATACACACACACGCGCACACACACTCACACACTACTTTTAACATTGTTAAACCTTTTCCTTTGGTATGAAGCTAGATTTATTTACTTTAAACAAAACATGCTCAAAGAATGTGTATAAATAATGTACTATAACCATTCAAAAACATATAAAGAAACATTATAATAACAGGAAACCTGTATGTGTCTGTAACCCTCTCTTTGAATTAAACATATATTGTAATACTGAAAACCAAACAGCCTCAAAGAAATGTTTTTTCTTTTCTATACATAAAGCATTGTATGGATTTTTATAGTGCATTATTTTCAAATTACTGTTTATTAACAGCACAGTTAGGAAATCAGTCTCAATGGTAATAAATGTAATGATTTGCAGATGATTGTGAGGAAAATGTTGGTAACTTACTAAACATTGACAGTGTGCAATGGTAGGAAATTTTATAGTCATACATGTGACAAGTAGATATATTTAGAGTTCTCCAATAATCAAGAGTTAATTACAGTTCATCTATAATTAATTAGAATTTAGACTTTCCACTTTAAAGCCATTAAAATAAACGAGATATCACAAACTGTACTGTTCAAATGCCGCTAAGTCAAATCTGGCAACGCGTACCTATAGTTAATTACAATCATAACAGCTGTTAAAAAGTCTCTTAAATTATAAACAAATATCAATTCGGTATACAATAGTGTGTGGGTAAAAAATATTTGCTTACATGTTGCCTTCACGATTAAGGAATATTCTGGAGCATCGAGTAATTGTGCTAGTATATCGAAGCCCACCAAATTATAATGTCTTTCACAGTCCTTTATGTAACCGGAAAAAACATATAATTCATTCACGGTTACTTCATACTTTTCTGAAGCCCTGCTAAAAGTTCTACTTCCAGGATATTCCTCTGCCTCATGCAAACTAAGCTTAACTAAGTCTAGAAAATTACACAGACAACGCACCAAATTCGTGCGCACTCAGTTGTAATAATATTTTGCATGAGAATTATTTCTAACTAGGCGCTACCAACACACATGTTTTGTCGAGGTTTTTATTCATATTTATCATGAATGAAATATTATCATTTATAAAGAAAATAATAGATAAAACTTTAATTTAACAAAAAATAAAATGCTTGTTTGTTAATAGAGGTATACAAAGTTTGTGATAAATGGCATATTTAGGATATTAACTAAAAACATCATACATGGGGTGTTTTGTCAAAGGTTTGATTCAGAAAGTATGAAGGAACCGCAAATAGACTATGCCAGGAATACCTTATTTGTCAGCCATTACATGCTAAATAACTAACTACATTGTCAGATAATTGAAAAATTTGATGAAATCAATATGGCAGTACATAATCCTTAATCCATTTTCTAGACTACCTGTTTTTTCGTTGTTTAAAACTGAAAATTTTTTAAGACGAGTTAAAAAGGTGATGGGAATACATGCCTTATCCGTGCCTCATCCCCCCCCCCAAAAACTCATTTTAAATAAAAGTAAATTTGCAATATTGAAAAAAAGAATATATATTGTTCTTTTAGAATTGGTAGCAAACACCGAGTACAAGTCCGTATCGCTAAGAGTCTTGCTGTGNACATACCCATGTTCACGTTGAGAGCCAACTGCGCGTCTATGACACCTGCAGACAAACTAGCACCATAACTGCTTCGATGCTTCTTCTACCTAGCGGCAGATAGCTGAACTACTTGCACCTAGTTCCGGACATTTGTTCGTATCGCTGGCTGCTGCTAATTAGCGTTCCACCTTAAGCTGCATGCATCTAAGCATAGCCTCACTAATTCATCCTTCTTTCTAACACAAAGCATTAGACTGGTATAAGTAGCCTCTCGTTTCACAATATTCCAGTCAATCATGGGTTTTAAGTATTCCTCGGCTTCAGGTAAATACTTAGCTGGAATAGGATATGATATCCTATGAAACTGTACGTTATCAAAAACTTCAATTTTTTACTTTACACAGCAAATTTCTGCCTGGAATCTCTGACATACAAGATTGATGTTATACTAGCATGTTGCACAGCTGATGCTTTTGGCGTTCAGTAATTGTACTGACTGAAGCAATGGCATTACTAATCTCTTCAGTAGTGGTAGGTGGGACAAGATTTCTCAGTTCTTTAGACAACTGAAAAATACCATAATTCTTCCTAACCAAACAAAACAACATGTCTGAAGTTTGCCCTCTGGCACTGGTAAAGATGAATTAAAGTCAGATGAAGTGATTAGCCAGCCACCGAAATTCAAGACTATACCATACTGCAACATTAAATAGGTGCCTAAAATCAGTTGTTTAACGAGTCCTTTGACAATCAAATCATTTGCCAACTTGCTACGACCTAGACCCTCAATAGTTAACATGGTCTGTCGATTAACCAATGGACTTGCTCTAGAAGTCACACCAATAATCATAAGTCTGGGAACCAGTAAAATAGGAAGCTTTTATCCGAGACTTTCAGTTTCCTTAATTAGCTCTTCATTAAAATAGCTAACCTCAGCTCCACTGTTTAACAAGGTAGATAGAGTAACACTATAGACTTTAATATTTATTTCAGGGCACAAAGATACTCTTGAACAACGTAAACTTTCTTCACTTCCCCTTTGCAAGAATTCCCTTTGGGTTAATACTCCAGAAGTATTACCCTCAGACTTGATTTGGAATAACATTTTCAGTCAAACTTACGAAGCTTATAATCATCAGATAAATCAAATTGGGTCAGCGC
The DNA here is from genome assembly GCA_002778355.1 of Clitarchus hookeri. NCBI lineage: Eukaryota > Metazoa > Arthropoda > Insecta > Phasmatodea > Phasmatidae > Clitarchus > Clitarchus hookeri. The sequence goes on from NQII01001494.1 coordinate 65,379, forward strand.
TGGGAGACGTTCTACATTCATCCCATCTAGTTTGACAGTTGTCTGGCAGCTGAAACATTATCAACCAGTTCTGAAGCAACCATGTTATTACTAACTGGTGGTGGAAATGGTGGTGCTAACAGATTCAGAGGTTAGTTTCCCTGAAAATATCCTTGCGAATTACTTTGGCTATTACCTGGTTGAAAATAATGGTTTGCATGCTGCTGAGAATGTACATTCAAATGTTGTACAGTTTGCCATNTTGGCTATTACCTGGTTGAAAATAATGGTTTGCATGCTGCTGAGAATGTACATTCAAATGTTGTACAGTTTGCCATGGCTGTTCTGTCCTCTGATTGACATACTCTTGTGAAGAGGTAGCTGTTGGTACTAAGTAATTAGGCTGGATACTACCAATAGGCTGTACTAGCGACAAATTTTTATTACAANAGAGGTAGCTGTTGGTACTAAGTAATTAGGCTGGATACTACCAATAGGCTGTACTAGCGACAAATTTTTATTACAATTTGCTGCACCCTTAACAGACGTTGAAGTAGGTTGACTCTGGCTTGTCTTACCTTCCTTACTCGGCAGTACGTACACTGTACCATCTGAGGGTATGTAAGCATTGGGTTGCAGTAAAGCATTAGAAGTTTCTCCCTTCTTGCTGTTGTTCTTCCTGCGACAGACAGGAGAATACCTTTTCATTGGACCACTGAGTGGGAGATGCTTTTAGTAAACTAAAGAAAATTTTGATATCTCCACCAGTCCTGGGTTTCTCGAAAAGTGAGGGTGTATTCATTTTGGACACTGATGCTAGTGATGTATTGGAGCTGTGTTATCTCAGGTTCAAGATGGGAAGGAATGACCACTAGAATACTTCAGTATGGTACAGCACAAGCCTGAGAGAAATTTCTGTGTTACACACAGGGAGCTTCTAGCCACGATTAAGGCAATTTCACACTTCCACCCCTACCTTTATGTCAGACATTTTATTCTAAAAACCAACCACGCTTCATTATGCTGGTTACTAAATATCAAGAACCCCAAAGGTCAAATAGGCCAGTGGATACAGTATCTTCAAGAATATGACTTTGAAATACAGCACAGATCTGGACGCCTTCATAGGAATGCAGATGCACTGCATAGGAGGCCACGTAAGCCATTTTGTCATCATTGTGAACAGGAAGAGAAAAGTGGGGAATTGCTGAACGTACGGAGGACAGGAATTCAAGGTTCTTTATCTTGTGGTGGGTCATGTACCTCGAGTGATGAGGATATTAGGAAAAACCAAAAGAATGATACCACTTTGCAGCCATTATTAAAGTGGAAAGAAGCTGGCTGTCAGCCAAAATTAGAAGAGATATCTAGCCTGAGCACACCCATCAAAGCATACTTGGCATAATGGAATTCCCTCATACTGAAGAATAATGTACTTTACAGAAACTGGAAAAGTAATGATGGAAAACACACACATTTACAGTTGGTCCTTCCAGAATTCAGGATTCCAAAAAAGAACTGCATAATGCAGCAGCTAGTANAAAACACACACATTTACAGTTGGTCCTTCCAGAATTCAGGATTCCAAAAAAGAACTGCATAATGCAGCAGCTAGTAGGCACTTTGGTGTTAAGCACCTAAGAATAAATAGTGACAGGATGAAGATGCGGTATGATAGGAGAATGTCGGGAGAAGTATTTCAAGGACAACTGGTGTGGCTGTACAACTCACAAAATGAGAAAAGGGTACCGCCCGAAGCTACAGAAAAGTTGGGAAGGCCTCTACAGGATTCTGTAGTAGATCAATGATGAGGTTTTTCGGATTTGTCGTAAAGGCTCTCAGGCTAAGACAAAGGTTGTCCACATCGACCGACTGGCTCACTACGATGGTCCGGATGTTGCAGTGTCCGTTCGGGACAAACAGACTTGAGGAGGGGGCAGTGTTACGTGCTTGCTGCTTCGCATCCCGCATCAACAAGTGGAAGTGAAGGACAGCAGTTATATGATAGTGGCGGCAGTAAGTCAATGGATTGTTTTGAATGACATGTGAACGATAGGCCGGTGGCAGCGTATTATCTGTTACAGAAAGTAAGCAATACGATAATCCTTTTTGCGGCGCACGATGCTGACCCTAGTTGTATTGAATTTATGCATCTATCTGAGGAATTTTCTAGTTGTTTACTGCCCTAGATTCTGTCCACATGACTCGGGGTGTGTCGATCTGTCCAGGTCAAGGCCAGCAGAGTATAAATTGTATGACGGGCCTCCAGGCCAGGAGTTGATGAGTGAATGAGTGGCCGAGTTCCAAACCAACAAGCTAAGAGAGAAGTGACCAGCGGAAGGGAAATCTGTGACTGCGAGTATCAAGCAGTGAAGGGTGTGGCTGGCTGGCTGGCAGGCTGGACTATTGGACTAGATGCATGAGTGAAAGACATTACAAATGGTGACAACAGATAGACTAAACACGTGTTAATGAGTATGAGTTAACTGACTGTAACCACACAGACATTAAGAAGGACATTAATTACAGTTGAAACAGACATTAAATATTGCACTCACTGTTAAATAAAAAGAGGAGTGGAGATAATTTAATGCTGTAAATAACNTGGCAGGCTGGACTATTGGACTAGATGCATGAGTGAAAGACATTACAAATGGTGACAACAGATAGACTAAACACGTGTTAATGAGTATGAGTTAACTGACTGTAACCACACAGACATTAAGAAGGACATTAATTAGAGTTGAAACAGACATTAAATATTGCACTCACTGTTAAATAAAAAGAGGAGTGGAGATAATTTAATGCTGTAAATAACAGTTGTGTGAATATATTAGAAATCAAATTTATTTATTTTATTTTTATTATGACTTCTATCCCTCACGAACTGAGTTTCCCCCCTCCACCCAAAGGTGTCAATGTAACAGTATATTGTGGAAAATTGTTTCAGAATCAGGCAAGTAATTAAAAAGTGGAATTCTCAACTATAGTAAGACAGTATCGTCCCATATGTTTGTTTGTTTGTTTACATCTGAACTGAGTCAGTATATTTTAATTTTATCACATTTGTTTTGTTAAATTAGGTTTTATTTAGTTTGGATAGAAATGTATCTTTAGGACATCTCTTAAATTTCTTTATAATTATATTTTCTTAAGTATTATAATCTTACTACAGTTTGCAGTTTATATTTAGTGGTAGAAGTTTAATGTAATTTTATTTTCTCTTTGCAGCAGCCTATTTAAAACGTATGAATGTATGTTTATTTTTGCACCTCAGAGAAATGAACTATTATTATTTTTGATCTAAGTTTGTAATAACAGGATATGACGTTATATTAAATATTTTTCCGGGGTATTTGTCTTTGTGTATGGAACCCGGGACTCTCAAATCGGACACGATAGGAGGCAGTCCTACATAATTTGTTGTTTGTATTGGTAATACGTTAATTCCCCTTAGGAAATTCGTGTTCTGTGTAATTAGTAGAGTGGAAATACACCACTTTCCGTCATTTTTTCTTTTATTTTCAGAAAAGCCCCCATTTTCAAAAATTACTGTGTGTAGTATTGCGTGTGTGTGTGTGTGTGCATGTGGTAATTGAAGGGGTTAAGTAATTTTGCAGCCAGTCATGTAAAATGCAGCAGACCTAACCAAATTAAACAACTTCACGATAGGTGAATCACAGGGGTGGATGAACCAACGCAAGCATAGTTATACTTATTGTAACACACTAGCTCATGCCGGCACACTCTCCCCTTATAATTATAAATTGTGAAGTTAAGTTGAGTTAGTTCCTCTTGCATTTAACGTGGTAAAGNCGGCACACTCTCCCCTTATAATTATAAATTGTGAAGTTAAGTTGAGTTAGTTCCTCTTGCATTTAACGTGGTAAAGGAACCTAAATGACATTTAATTTACATAACTTTAACATGTTTTACCCCACAATTTCCCTCATCTTCATTGGCCTCCCCACTATCGCATTTGGTAGTATATACCGCAAATGTCATGTTACACCTAGCAAATTCATGTTCAGTGTGATTAGTACTTATGATTTAAAGTGGTTAAGGAATCCAAATGACATGTAATTTAAATAAATTTGACGTGTTTTACCCCACAATTTCTCTGATCTTCATAGCCCTCCCCTCTACCANATGACATGTAATTTAAATAAATTTGACGTGTTTTACCCCACAATTTCTCTGATCTTCATAGCCCTCCCCTCTACCATATTTGTGGTTTGTTAATATGTTGATGCCCCTAGGAAATTTGTGTTCTGTGTAATTAGTAGAGTTGAAATATACAATCTTCAATGAATTTTTCTTTTGTTTTCGGAAAAGTCACTATTCTATATAATTACCCTGTTCCAGTATGTCATTGTGGTAAGCCAAGGTATATTTTAATTTTCACGTATAACTCGCTTTGGTAATTATCTAGTTTAGGGGCTTTTCTGAAAAACACAATAAAAATTTAAAATTATGATATATTTCTACTCTACTAATGATGCAGAACACGAATATACTAGGGGCATCGCTTTAAAATAAGTGCAACATATTTTAAAAAATTGAACAAGTTTGTGAGATGACTGTTTCTGACAGTTTGTTTACGTTTATGAACGAAACGTTTTATGCCAACAAAAGTTGTTTTAATGAATTCAGCATAGCTTACCTAGTTGATATTGAAGCGGCCGTAGTGTTAAAATAAGTAGAACATATTAAAAAAAACTTGCGAAATATGTTTGTTTGTGTCTATTAACGTCAGAGGAATTATACCAGCCCCCTACCTAGGTGAGTCAATTTACATTCTTTTGGTGTGTTTTACGGTTCCTTTAAATCCCTGCAATCCTACATTCGTATTTTAGTGTAAAACCCAAACATCCTAGGTTAGTGTAAAACCCAAACATCCTAGGTTAGTATAAAACCCAAACATCCTAGGTTAGTGTAAAACCCTACTATCCTAGGTTAGTTTAAAACCCTAACATCATGGGTTAGTGTAAAACCCAACATTCCTAGGTTAGTTTAAAAATGTAAAATAGTGATTCGCCCATCGTGGGGTTAGATTTCTTAGGTTAGATGGGCACATATTACGAAATTAGTCGGACGTTAATGCCCCTAGTATATTCGTGTTCTGCATCATTAGTAGAGTAGAAATATATCATAATTTTAAATTTTTATTGTGTTTTTCAGAAAAGCCCCCAAAACTAGATAATTACCCTAGCTTTAATTACTGAATTACCGCCGGGGCATTTTTGTGTTAACAAATAGTTGATTGCATTGCGCAATGTAATAGTAATACGTTTTTCAATACAGTGTCATTAAATAATGCAAATTAATAATTATTACTGGCAAAGATATGACCTTCCCTGGGGCCTAAATGTTTCAATACGCCTTGTCCCACGTTTTGATTAAAATGTATGGTTTATAGATATAAGTATTTGACAATTACATTTTATACCTCATCAGCAAAACAATTATTAAATTAACATCAAACTGGGGCGAACGTATTTGTGTTTCTACAAATGGGGGAAAATAATAATTTCATGTGAATTATAGAACTTATAAACATTATTTACCACCCAGTAGGAAAAAAAGTATGGAGACAGTAATCCAGCCTATCACAAATTTAAATAAAAACATTAACAATAAATAACCTGTCAAAGTACTGTACCTCACCTTTTGATTACTAACATTCATGATTCATCACACCCATTACGCCCACCCATTTTCACCTGTTTTCATGCTCCTATTAAACAGCCACCATAGACTACCATCCCAAAATAATAAAGTTCTAAGTATCAGGATATTCATATTTAAAATCGATTTTGGTGTTAACCATAGAATTAGCATTATGAGTGATCAACAATTTTTCGTAGATGAGCTAGACCGATTATTCATCTCAGGTCATAAAGTTAGCATACGACAGAATGCTACATGCAGTAATTACATGATTTCCACTCAATGTTTTCCAATAAGGCAAAGCTTAGGGAATAAACACTCCTCGCTACAACACAATGCCATAGCTAGTCACTACATGATTTCTAAACAATTATTTTGATTAAGGTAATGCTGAGAGAGTAATGAATCATTACTTCCCTGCCACATATATGTGTGTATATATATATATATATATATATAAAACAACCCAATACCTTACTTACATCACTACTTAACAGTTGGTTTTTATGTGTTTTTCACACAGTAATTATTAAGTTTAGGGGCTTTTCTGTAAAAATAAAAATAATTCACAGAAAATCGTATATTTCCACTCTACTAATGATGCAGAACACGAATATACAAGGCGCATTAACGTAAGACTAATTTCGTAATATGTGCCCACCTAACCTAACAGAAACTAACCCCCCGATGGGTGAATCACTATTTTACATTTTTAAACTAACCTAGGATTGTAGGGTGGTTTTACACTAACCTAGGATGGTGGGGTTTTACACTAAACTACGAATGTAGGATTATATGGATTTAAAGGAACTATGTAGGATTGTAGGGATTTAAAGAAACTGTAAAACACACCAAGATAAGGTCTGGTATAATTCCTCTGATGTTAATAGACATAAACAAACATATTTTGCAAGTTTTTTAAATATATTCTACTTATTTTCACATTATGCCCTCTTTAATATGGACAAGGTAAGCTGTGCAGAACCCATTAATGCAACTTTTGTTGGTCTAGGACGTTTCTTTCCGAAACGTAAACATACTGACTATACTGCTCATTTCGCAATTTTGTTAAAATTTTTTAAATATNAATGTTTAATATGTTGTACTTATTGTAAAGCTACGCCCCTAGTATATTCGTGTTCTAAGTGATTAGTAGAGTAAAAATATATCATAATTTTGATTTTTTTTTTTTGAGTGTTTTAGAAAAACCTTTAAACTTAATAATTACCTTCCACACAATAATTTTCAATAAAGTAATGCTCAAGGAATAACGAACCTTTACTTCCTTGCAATGTTCAGATTCACCTACAATACTGTTGCAGTTATAATATAGGGACATTTTCGAAGAAGCGTATTTTCAATGCAATGACTCCNAGATTCACCTACAATACTGTTGCAGTTATAATATAGGGACATTTTCGAAGAAGCGTATTTTCAATGCAATGACTCCGCATCACTCCGGTATACAGCCTCTACTAATGACATTACTGGAAATCCTCGAGTTTCCCCTGAATTGACAAGGATATCTTTGGAATTCCCCAAATTGTTAATTATGAACTAAACCTTGAATTCGAAAATGGAAAGATTTCGGCGGCTCTTATTATTGTGGTCTTCAGGTGAGTATGGAGCGGCACCAGAATATAAGGATAGGGGAAATGGGAGATCCACTAGAAAACCTGCCGATCAACAGCATCATCTGGCACAATTCCCACAGGCGAAAATTCGGGGATATACCTCCCTCCCCTCCCCCCGTTCGGAATAGAACACGGTTCGCCTTGGTGGGAGGTAAGTAGTCGATCCACTCGCGATCGTCTTCATTGTCGCTGACAATTCTGTGCTGGCGAAGTCGTTTTTTTATCCTTTTGTATAAGCCATCATTCGAATCTTTATTTCTGATNCGCTGACAATTCTGTGCTGGCGAAGTCGTTTTTTTATCCTTTTGTATAAGCCATCATTCGAATCTTTATTTCTGAGCCGGATTTGAAAAGCTGAAGAAAAAACATGCTTACAGTTAACACAATAAAAAGATAATGATTAGAAAATGTCTAAATTAATATCGATCGATAAGCAACTATCAAATTTGTTGACATTCTCTTATGACGATGTCGATAAAATTTTGGCTCACATTGTNTATCGATCGATAAGCAACTATCAAATTTGTTGACATTCTCTTATGACGATGTCGATAAAATTTTGGCTCACATTGTGGAGTTATAAATAAAAATTGCCTTTTGTTTATACTTTACAGTCACACTTACATTGGTAAATATTATGAGGTCACTTCAAGTTTACAGCGTAGTATTCAATATTTTTGGTTTATTTACATTCAAATTGACGTTAGAAAGTTTATCACAGTTTGATTTTGTTTCTATGGCACTTTCTGAATTGTAAATAATTTTATGTTTTAATGTCACAGAATGATGTAATTACTATATTTAATGACATGTGATTTCTCCTTGTCAAACCAGACTATTGTATACTGTTTAGTTGGGTCCTAAGAGATCACTAATGTTAACTATTGTAGATAAGATTAGCTTATCAGGAAATGATTTATTCTTTGGTATTGTTAACCAGGAAAGGATTACACATTACCAAGCCCAGGGACTCTTTCTCTTTATCTCTCTCTCTCTCTCTTTCTCTCTCTCTTTCTCTTCCACTCTCTCTCTCTCTCTCTATCTATATCTTTAGACATGACAGTGGTCAATTAATTAATTTTTTCTGTTATTAAATTAAATTTTTAATTTCCACCGCCAATCCTAAGGCAGCGCGAGGTAAGAGATCCATCGCAAGACTGGTAAATGTGTGCATANATTTTTAATTTCCACCGCCAATCCTAAGGCAGCGCGAGGTAAGAGATCCATCGCAAGACTGGTAAATGTGTGCATACTATAGAAGCAGCCTAAAAGCGCCAGATGATCAATTTTTGTGTTACTGCAAGATTAAAGATCATACCCAAGGGAGTTTGTAACTACCATGGCTGAAAATAATGTATGGTTCAGTATGAGAAACTTATTCTTAACCATTTTCTTTTGCATTTGGAAAATCATCAAAATAATTTTAATAAAAGAACTGAATAGAAAAAAATTTAATAATATTTTTTTTAATATTTCTACAGGTCCTGTGATTGAGTTTGCCTTTTATTAAAGCTAGTCGGGATGAAATGAACTATATAATGAAGATGTTATCAAGATGTAATAGCCTGAATCTGAACACATAGATTTTTTTTTCACTTAATGATTGCCATAAAATAGATTAATTTTGAGAGAAAACAAGAGATAAAATGCCCTATTGCTCTCAGGAAAATTTAATATATCAGTCATTATCAATATTATATCTAATTTAGAAATTAATGATTGCTAATAATTATAGATGTTNGAAAATTTAATATATCAGTCATTATCAATATTATATCTAATTTAGAAATTAATGATTGCTAATAATTATAGATGTTCAAAAGGGGTTAATGCTAATGTGTCTTCACTTTACTCGTATTAAGGTAATTAATGCCCTATGCTANAAGGGGTTAATGCTAATGTGTCTTCACTTTACTCGTATTAAGGTAATTAATGCCCTATGCTAAACCAGGGCACATATGTTAGCTTCATGTAGATTTTGAATTTCAATTTGATATCGCCTGTTGGCTGGGTGGTGTTGGGTTAAGAGACGTTTTGAGGGGAGGTGAAAAAAGTTGTTAGGTGGTTTGCAGATTGGAATACTCGACTAAGCGCCAGACACCATCGGCAGGCAGTGCCAATTGTTGCTGTAGATGATGATCTCAGAGTATGATGGGCCATTCGCCCGACTTACGCAGTCCCGCGGTGAAATGTTGGAAGAGCCCCTCCTCGCTCCTGATATTTATATGGAAAGTAATGTGGGCCTATTGAGACTGATCCACACATCTTAAACTGTAAAAGATCTGAGCTGAGCATACTTGTGGCTAAGTAATTTACATGAAACATAGTGATGGCGGGTTATACACCCCAAAACGCCTGAAGGCAGTGCTTGAAATTAAAGACACAAAGTCTGAACACTTTAATGTAATTACTTTTGCACATAAACACTTACATCACTCGAGGTGAACACTTTATAAAGACTCTGGCCTACAGCCCACCAGACAGGTAAGACTGCGAAAAATGCACATTTGTGCATAAGAGTTAATTATTGGTGCAATAAGCTTCCCCGGGTGATGCTATTCCCGGGGAAGAAGGGATGGCATCTCCGGATGCAGAAAGAACAGGTTTCTGTTAATTACAATAGACTATTGAGGCTAAAGGTGATTGGCATGAAAATTTTGAGGCACCAGAGTGCGACACGACTGAATCGACAACGACTGAATCTGAGAAGCACTCGTGCCACGAACTATGGCGGCATGCTGCCCACCCTGCACTACTTTCTGCTTGTCTGTAACTTGCAACAATTGGAAGGACAACAAAACAAATACATAAATATTCCCTGAACAAAAACAATTACAATCTACGCTTGGATGGCATAAAATGAGGATGAAACCACAGAGGGGAAAAATACGCGAATTTCAGAATTACAAAATAAAAACCTGAAATGCTAGTAGAGGTGTCTCTGAGCATTTACAGTCTTAGTGTGTATTTCTTTATGANATTACAAAATAAAAACCTGAAATGCTAGTAGAGGTGTCTCTGAGCATTTACAGTCTTAGTGTGTATTTCTTTATGAATGCATTGAAATTGCCCTACGAATTATATATGCTAGATCTGCCATTATGAAACATAGCTAGCCCGCAAGAAAGGATGAGGTATGTGGTTGCAATGCATTGCTCTGCACTTTCACACACACATGCACTGCACTCGTGTCGGCACTAGAGATGCGATGCAGCTATACTAGTATGGTTGATGCGGCAGATATGGNCACACATGCACTGCACTCGTGTCGGCACTAGAGATGCGATGCAGCTATACTAGTATGGTTGATGCGGCAGATATGGAGAGTGGCAATCGGTCTTGAGAGCAGGATGCTGTCTTGGGTCAAATGCCCCCTCTTGCTGAGAACATTTGCAGGTCGTGCATTTTCAGGTCAGCATGGACAGGACATTATCCCACCACATCGGGGNCCCTCTTGCTGAGAACATTTGCAGGTCGTGCATTTTCAGGTCAGCATGGACAGGACATTATCCCACCACATCGGGACTGCAGGGCTTATGGGGCCGTTGGTTGTCCTGGACAGTGCAGAAGCAGCTGCTTCTGGTGTTGGTGTTGCCAGTCTGCTTTAGTGTGGGATATGGTGGCATCACTGCAAGTCATGCAAGCCAGAATTGGCTGACATCTCTGACCTGTGGACAGTTGGGAGGGGGGAGCTGAGTGCCTTGCTGCCACCATCGCTGCTCCTGCTATTGCTACTGCTCTGCTGACCCCACTGCCACCGGTAGCAATCCAGGTGAGCAGTGACAGAGGGGGGTTGATAACCTGGTGGTAACCCCTCGGTTTATGGTGACATCCCTGCTGTGGTCCAGCCCCAGTGCATCACCCCCTCATCTCAGGTCAACACCTCTGTAAGCCATCCTGATACGCTCAAAAATGTGGTAGGAGGTTCTAGAATGTCACTTGTAGTGGNCCCTCTTGCTGAAAACATTTGCAGGTCGTGCATTTTCAGGTCAGCATGGACAGGACATTATCCCACCACATCGGGGCTGCAGGGCTTATGGGGCCATTGGTTGTCCTTGACAGTGCAGAAGCAGCTGCTTCTGGTGTTGGTGTTGCCAGTCTGCTTTAGTGTGGGATATGGTGGCATCACTGCAAGTCATGCAAGCCAGAATTGGCTGACATCTCTGACCTGTGGACAGTTGGGAGGGGGAGCTGAGTGCCTTGCTGCCACCATCGCTGCTCCTGCTATTGCTACTGCTCTGCTTACCCCACTGCCACCGGTAGCAATCCAGGTGAGCAGTGACCGAGGGGGGTTGATAACCTGGTGGTAACCCCTCGGTTTATGGTGACATCCCTGCTGTGGTCCAGCCCCAGTGCATCACCCCCTCATCACAGGTCAACACCTCTGTAAGCCATCCTGATACGCTCAAAAATGTGGTAGGAGGTTCTAGAATGTCACTTGTAGTGGNCAGGTCAACACCTCTGTAAGCCATCCTGATACGCTCAAAAATGTGGTAGGAGGTTCTAGAATGTCACTTGTAGTGGGCTTGCTAAACGGGGGCGAGGCCCCTGTCGCAGTGGGAGCCACAACGTAAAGCATTGTGACAAGGGCAGGCTGTGGTGCTGCTTCCTTTTGCTTATTCTGGTGGTATGCCTGGATCCCACGGATCCGGTGGCACTTAACAGCTTGCTGATAGAGTGTTAATGGAGGAGGGGGGAAAAGTTTGACCTGCTATCGATCTATAAGGGCGTTGTCCGTACATACAGGAGTCTTACCTTTGACTACAGTAAGCCCTTCACAGGGTACACTGTGGCAAGGTATTAGTTCTTCATTCTGGATGGCATACCTGAAACTACCGGACTTATCAACATCCTGATTTGTCTCCTTCCTCGGTTTATNAGTTCTTCATTCTGGATGGCATACCTGAAACTACCGGACTTATCAACATCCTGATTTGTCTCCTTCCTCGGTTTATTAGGTATTACCCAGGAAACCGATGACAACCCCAGCCAATTAAAATGGAACAAAAACGATACGGACAACTAAAGGATGTTTAAATGTGTGTGTGATGTCGGTAGGAAGGGTCTGACTAGCCAGACTGGGATCCCGACGAGGCCCTGGCATGCATGTGCTTGGCGCGAAGCTGCACATGCCCAGGGAAACTCTCTCTTTCTCTGCCACGATGATAGCATACATTGAAGATAAGATGAACCAGAGCAGCATAGATAAAGGGAGAAGACAGGAGTGATCAATGGGCGGTGGCAGAGAATGGCGATGAGGCCCTTGGCAAATTGAGTGCGTCATTGCGTCAGCGGCTCAACCCGGGGAAACTATTCCTGTCCGTCTGGAAACTGGTCATGACTTGCTTCTTACTGACATCTATGAATGTAATGGTTTGGACAATCATCAGTAGATATAGTAGGATAGAACCCTAATTCCTGGATAATACTCTGTATGTTCCAGGAATACCAGATGACAACCCCAGCAAAAGAACTTGGATACGATCCGGACAACGGAAAGGTGACGACACCCTTGTAGTGGGATGTAAGTTTAAGTGTAGCAGTGTGTGTGTGATGTCGGTAGGAGGGGTCTGACTGGCCAGACGGGGATCGCGATGAGGCCCTGGCATGCATGTGCTTGGCGCGATTCTGCACATGCCCAGGGAAACTCTCCAGTTCTCTGCCACGATGATCGCACCTACTGGAGACAGGATGGACAATAGTTGGAAAGACGAACAAAAGAATACAGAAGTGATCAGTGGGCGGTGGCAGAGAATCGCGACAAGGCCCTTGGCAAGTTGAGTGTGTCACTGCGTAAGCGGCTCAACCCGGGGAAACTCTTCCTGCTCGTCTGGATACTGGTCATGACTTGCTTCCTACTGACATCCATGAATGTGACGGTTCGGAAAGTCTGCAGTGTGGTATAGTTTTATGCTCTTTGTGCTCGGTGGGCGAGAGGCGGGGAACAATAATGGTTTACAGTTTGTCCCCCAAATCTAAGCCCAATCCCTCACTCGAGTGCACTGAGCCATGTTTGTGCTAAGGGTATGCCAACATGCTTAATTTCTCGTGAAAGAAGGACTCGCGCAGTACGCATTATGTATGCATTTATGCATACGCATTTACTAGGTTTTTCCAATTAGATTATGTTCGGCCAGCATGGCGGATTTCAAAAACGCAAGTTCCCGGTGTTACCCTGCNTTAGATTATGTTCGGCCAGCATGGCGGATTTCAAAAACGCAAGTTCCCGGTGTTACCCTGCGATACAAAAGAGCCTATTTAGTTTCTTGTTTGTGGGAGATTAACGTACAGTAGAAAGTAGTGCTCCTGGTATAACCTTTTAATAGGTATCGGAAGGCAGGAGGGGGCGTTTGGTGAGGAAAACGCCAGTTCCACCGGGAACTTGGGTATCCCTGGAACAGTGTTGATGCGGGAACGACTATGCCGGGTGGTACCGCGCCATCTGCGATGATGGGGCTCACGCCTCGACGATCCCTGAGGGGTGCCTGGACGTCGAGCGACGTCGGGATTGCGGGCCTTCGTAGATGCTCCTCCAAGGGAGGTGCTAACTCATAGTTATCCTGTGTGGGTGTTCGGTGGACATCGACATCGGGGTCGCCATCATAGGACACCTACACAACTGTGCAGCATTGTCGACATCACCTGGTGTTAGGCGCAGGTCATCGCAGTACATCTTGACAGTCTTTCTGCCAAGACAGACCAGATAGTTGNGACATCACCTGGTGTTAGGCGCAGGTCATCGCAGTACATCTTGACAGTCTTTCTGCCAAGACAGACCAGATAGTTTACGGTGGTGGGCTTCTGTCCGACTTCCCATTTTTGTTTCGTGCACTGTCTACCACACTATTGCTTTTATGGTCACTTGCACAGGTAAAATTTCCTGTACTCCTTCCTCTACTGTAATTTTTGTCCTGTTGTTGACAGAAAGTGTGTGTTTTAGTACTGTTTTGCACCGCATTCTGTCCCTTCACACTGTCCTGACATTGTCAATGGACTTCTCCAAGTTAATGAATAATGCTATATATATGGTAAGCTCATGGAAAATAAGTGTAAACGCTAGCGTATGGAACTTGTATGTAGAAATCGTCGTGCGAAGNGACATCACCTGGTGTTAGGCGCAGGTCATCGCAGTACATCTTGACAGTCTTTCTGCCAAGACAGACCAGATAGTTGACGGTGGTGGGCTTCTGTCCGACTTCCCATTTTTGTTTCGTGCACTGTCTGCCACACTATTGCTTTTATGGTCACTTGCACAGGTAAAATTTCCTGTACTCCTTCCTCTACTGTAATTTTTGTCCTGTTGTTGACAGAAAGTGTGTGTTTTAGTACTGTTTTGCACTGCATTCTGTCCCTTCACACTGTCCTGACATTGTCAATGGACTTCTCCAAGTTAATGAATAATGCTATATATGGTAAGCTCATGGAAAATAAGTGTAAACGCTAGCGTATGGAACTTGTATGTAGAAATCGTCGTGCGAAGNTATATATGGTAAGCTCATGGAAAATAAGTGTAAACGCTAGCGTATGGAACTTGTATGTAGAAATCGTCGTGCGAAGAAGCTTATCGCCAAACCACCAGCTTTCAGATGTAGAACAATATATGACGAAATACTATCGCTGGTAAAACTACAACATGAACATATCTTATTTATAACCTATCTACACAGGTTTTGCCATACTTAGCATGCCAAAGATTGTCATGTATTGCTTCCACTACGATGTGATGAGGGCAAGCAAGGTGTGGCAGTAATGTGGGTCTGGTATTCACCGAAACAGACTCCTTTGTAATGGTGATCGTCAGCTCCGACTTCTACAGTGACCTCGCCTCAGACCCGACACTTATGGCACAGTTCAACACCAGTGCCTACCCTCCTACTCATCCCTGCTACTGGACTGTCAATGCAAAGGTGATTGATATATTTAAGGATGAGTACGNAGTGCCTACCCTCCTACTCATCCCTGCTACTGGACTGTCAATGCAAAGGTGATTGATATATTTAAGGATGAGTACAGAGGTAATAATATGGTCGAGTTTGTCGGGCTGAGGGTGAAACTGTAGGCATATCGATATCAAGATAAGGGATACAGAAGAGTGTTGTACAGAATACCATCACCATTGAAGATTATAAACGTATATCCTAATGCANTCAAGATAAGGGATACAGAAGAGTGTTGTACAGAATACCATCACCATTGAAGATTATAAACGTATATCCTAATGCAAGTAGTGTAAGATCCTGGACGATGTCATGCATAATGCCCCCATGGCTATCATACCTAATAAAGCACCTCTAGGGCAGTCATGTATCCTCATGTATGCGCCTGTCCCCGAGAGAGCCAAGGGGTCGGGATGCATCGTAGGAGGCAGTTCCTTGCCCCAGGTTTGTAGAATGAGAAGCACTTCCAATCCCCTCTCCCACAATGAGTGATATGTGTTTTCCAGCAGTAAACTTGAGCTAGTGCAAGAGACATTCTTCTCTTGTCAGGAATGTTGCCAGTATGTCCTGCTGTATATATTGCAGTATACTGGTGCACATGCAAGAGTCACATATCTATTGTCAGGTATATTGCTGTTCTGCGCTTTCTGTTCCAGCTTACTGTAACACATGCAAGAGCCATATTCTTCTTGCCAGGTATGCTGGCTGGTAGCATATCTTATCAGGCATGCTATCAGTATGTTCTGCTGTGTGTACTTTTTCGTTTCCAGTGATATACTGTAGCACATGCAAGAGTCATATTCATCTGGTCAGGTATGCCGTTGTTGATCGTTATAGGTTTTGTGTTTTCCAGCATGCTGTAGCGCACGCAACAGACGTATTCTTCTTGCCAGGTATGTTGGCTGGTAGCATGCTGTAGCTCGTGCAAAATACATCCTTATCTTTTCAGGTGTGTTACCAGTATGTCCTGTACTTGTTTTTCCAACAGTATACTGTAGCACATGCAAGAGCCATATTTATCTTGCCAGGTACGCTACTGCTGTTGGTTGTTTCTATTTTTTCCAACATACTGTGGCACATGAAAGAATCATATTCATCTTCTCAGGTATGCTGGCTGGTTGCATGCTGTAGCCCATGCAAGAGACATTCTTATTTTGTCAGGCATGTAACTAGTATGTATTGTTTTTTTCCATAGTACTGTGTTGGTGAATGGTGACATGCTGTAGTGCATGCAAGAGATATTATTTTGTCAGGCATGTTATCGATTTATATAATATTTCACATTCTACAATCATTCATAAACAAACTAATGCAAGGGAGGGTTGCAAAATGTGAAATGACATACCTAGCACTGTAGTAAATAGTAGTTGTATCGTACTCGCTTTTATTCACCNGAGGGTTGCAAAATGTGAAATGACATACCTAGCACTGTAGTAAATAGTAGTTGTATCGTACTCGCTTTTATTCACTAGTTACTGTGCTATACCCCTTTTCTCTTCTTCTCTCTCTTCTGTACTCTTCCTTTTGCTGTAACCTGTCTGTGTGTTTCTTTAGCCGCTTGGTTTTTTTTTAAGTGGTTCATCTTTCACTTGTGGTGTTGTAAGCTGCCTGTATACTATGCTTTGTGCTTGTGACGTCAGTGATGTTTCTAAGGAAACACTGGTGAAGTCGCAAGAGTAGTGTACTGCCCCAGTCCCAAGCCTGGAAGCCATCCACATGTTCATGCCATGTGGGCGGTAAGTGCGAGGGCAATGCTGCGTGGTATAGGTAAGTGGTATGTGTGTGTAAATTAGGGCCTGCAGTCGGGGCGTCATGGCAAGGACTGGTAGGGGTAGGACCCACTTTCGAGAGCCTCGCATAGCCAAACAGAGACGAGACACTTTATATATATTCCGGGTGCCATGGCAGGGACTTGCAAGGGTGAGGAGATGTACGTGGAGCATCGTGGCAGGGACTAGGAGGGCAAAAATATGACCTATGTCGATACTGACTGACTGACAAAATGGCTGCTGACCAGTCGGGGTGCCGTGGCAGGGACTTGCAGGAGGAATGAATGAGACAATAAAATCTGAATCTAAGAGCGTGAATTAGGTATTCGAATTTGGGGAAACTCGGAAAAAAAAACCCTCGCATAGAAAGCTAGAGCATGAAATACAAGATCTAGAAGGAAGAAATTAGATAATAATCGAATTTTGAAGCTTACAGAGAAAACGCCTCGCTTGGAACATGGTATTCGGATTTGGGAAGACTCGGAGAAAACCCCCTCGCATGGAATGGAAGAGCATGAAGTAGAGATCAAGAGGGATTCTACTGGACAAGAATGACAGTTCAGGATGAGCGGTACTGACTGGCANGAGGGTTGCAAAATGTGAAATGACATACCTAGCACTGTAGTAAATAGTAGTTGTATCGTACTCGCTTTTATTCACCAGTTACTGTGCTATACCCCTTTTCTCTTCTTCTCTCTCTTCTGTACTCTTCCCTTTGCTGTAACCTGTCTGTGTGTTTCTTTAGCCGCTTGGTTTTTTTTAAGTGGTTCATCTTTCACTTGTGGTGTTGTAAGCTGCGTGTATACTATGCTTTGTGCTTGTGACGTCACTGATGTTTCTAAGGAAACACTGGTGAAGTCGCAAGAGTAGTGTACTGCCCCAGTCCCAAGCCTGGAAGCCATCCACATGTTCATGCCATGTGGACGGTAAGTGCGAGGGCAATGCTGCGTGGTATAGGTAAGTGGTATGTGTGTGTAAATTAGGGCCTGCAGTCGGGGCGTCATGGCAAGGACTGGTAGGGGTAGGACCCACTTTCGAGAGCCTCGCATAGCCAAACAGAGACGAGACACTTTATATATATTCCGGGTGCCATGGCAGGGACTTGCAAGGGTGAGGAGATGTACGTGGGGCATCGTGGCAGGGACTAGGAGGGCAAAAATATGACCTATGTCGATACTGACTGACTGACAAAATGGCTGCTGACCAGTCGGGGTGCCGTGGCAGGGACTTGCAGGAGGAATGAATGAGACAATAAAATCTGAATGTAAGAGCGTGAATTAGGTATTCGAATTTGGGGAAACTCGGAAAAAAAACCCTCGCATAGAAAGCTAGAGCATGAAATACAAGATCTAGAAGGAAGAAATTAGATAATAATCGAATTTTGAAGCTTACAGAGAAAACGCCTTGCTTGGAACATGGTATTAGGATTTGGGAAGACTCGGAGAAAACCCCCTCGCATGGAATGGAAGAGCATGAAGTAGAGATCAAGAGGGATTCTACTGGACAAGAATGACAGTTCAGGATGAGCGGTACTGACTGGCAAAATTACCTCTATTGGCACTGGATGACAAAATGGCAACATTTGGTACTGACCGCCAAAATGGACACCTTTGGTACTGGCTGGAAAAAATGGCCAACGTCGGGAATGTATGCAAGAGCAGGAGATTTGGCTTGTGACATCATCCAAGATGGCCACCATGTGTCCCCGTGTCCCCGCCCCGACGCCTCTATCCCAGGACCGACTATTTATAACTACTTGCATCCAAATCAAAAACACGATCACTGAGGAAATACAGGTATTGGTGCCTGGCAAGGGCGAGGGGGGTTATAACTGAAGTAGTTTTTTTTTTTTTTGTTAATTTGTCATACAACTTTGTGTTTTGCAGAAAAGTATCATCTGAAACACGTCCATTGGTGTCNTTTTTTTTTTTGTTAATTTGTCATACAACTTTGTGTTTTGCAGAAAAGTATCATCTGAAACACGTCCATTGGTGTCAACATGAATTTATATTTATTCCAAAGTAGCGTTTACAACAGCATACAAAATCACAATGAAATATTTCATGTAATTGTAGTACAGGGAACTACATCCAGGAGGGTTTTTAATAGTAATGTGTTTCTCATCCACAGTGCCCACCGGATGACTCAAATTCATTTTCGTTTAGTAGTTATAAAAGGACAATTGTAAGACAGGGGCATGGGGCGAGGGACGTGGGAACGACCTCCTGCTCTTTGCATTCCTTCCCGACGGTGGCCATTTTGTCAGCCAGTATCCTGCTCAGTTATTCCTTTCCGATGGCCTCCACCTTGACTCCAACTTTATGCACTTCATGCTCTTGCATTACAAGCGAAGGGGGTCCCTGCGACGATGACCCGACTAGTCCCTACTTCATGCTCTTAGATTCCAAGCGATGGGGGTTGCCTCCGAATCCTCCCAAATGCAAATACCTTGTTCCAAGTGCCAAACTGGTCCATACTTCATGCCCTTGCATTCCAAGTGATGTGGGTTGCCTCCGAGTCTTCCCTGTCACAATGTTCCCTGTCACAATNATACTTCATGCCCTTGCATTCCAAGTGATGTGGGTTGCCTCCGAGTCTTCCCTGTCACAATGTTCCCTGTCACAATGCCCCTACTGGTCCCTACTTCATGCTCTGGCATTTCAAGAGAGGTGAGTCCCTGCGACGACAACCCGACTGGTCCCTGCGAGGGGGTTTTCGCCGAGTCTTCCCTGCCCCCGACGGATTTTTCTCAGTGTGCTGCTAAATTATATTATTATCTAATGTCATTCCACTACTCCGTATATATTTTAAATAATCCCGTCACAGCTACACGAGGCTCTCGCTCCATGCCAGTCCCTGTCACGACATCCCCGACTCGTCACTGATTGGATATGTGAGGCTCTCATTCCCCGCCAGTCCCTGCCACGATGCCCGATGGTGAGGCCCCCTACTTCACACGCACACCACCTACCTATACCTCGCAGCGTTGCCCTCACACACATAAGTCCACACATACACTATGAATGTCAACACCTGCAGGATAGTGGGGAGAGTGAGAGCTTTAAGCGACTTTCTCAGCCAGCACCTGGTGGACCGGATACATTTATATACAGAAGCTTTCTCGACGACACCCTGAAGGCGAGTTCCCTTACTTCACACACACTCACACCACCTCCACACTCATCCTTGAAATTTACGAATCACTTTTGCATTGACAAGCGAATAGCAGGAATGAGTGTGAGGGTAGGCACTGGTGTCGAACTACGACATAAGTGTCGGGTCTGAGGCGAGGTCGCTGTAGAAGTCGGGGCAGGTGATCTCCATGACAAGTGAATCCATGTCGGTATAGACCAGACTTATATTACTGCCATACCATGCCCTCATCATATCATAGTGGAAGTGGCGCATGAGCATCTTGATTCGGTCAAGTATGGCAAAGCCAGCGTATATGGGCTTATCGAATATAACACTCTTGTGGTTTAACTTTACTAGGGATAATGGTTCGGTATAAATTTTCCTACACTTAAACGATGGTTTTGCATTAATTTCTTCGCCCGAACTTCTCTACATACGATTTCTATACGCGGATGTTTATGCTTACTTTCCATAAGCTTGCGGTACATAGCATTATTCATTAACTTGAAGAAGTCCTTCTCGAAGGCGTTCGTGGCTGCCTGGTGTTTCCCCATATTTAGTTTAATATATAGCTTTAGCCATGCCTTCTGGTTAAATCGAAGGACATGATGTATTACCTTCAGCCTCAACCCATGACCCAATGCCTTTTTGAAATTAACATAATGTATAATATAATTCATCTTTGTCTCAAGGGTAGTCATGAGTTTAGGCTGTTTGGACCCCGGGGGACACTCGTTCACCGGCAGGAACAGAAGATCTCTATGTTCCTCATGAAGTGCGGTAGGGTACTCCACATCTACCACCAGTATGTAGCCGTCATTTCCATCGACCGGCACGGACATAATGTCAATATCCGTGCTGGTCTATTCAAAACTGCCATACGGCAGTGGTAGGGACATCATTTCCTATCCATACAAATTATTCGCATCAATATACTGGAGGTAGGTAGACGGCCTGCTGGCATCATAGGTGGCANCATTTCCTATCCATACAAATTATTCGCATCAATATACTGGAGGTAGGTAGACGGCCTGCTGGCATCATAGGTGGCAGGAACGTTCTTGTTGTTTACCATCACATGGCGGTTTGTGCACTGGACCACCCCTCCCTGGATACTGTTGAGACAAACTGTCACTCAGTTGTATAGTCTTAAGTACATTTGTCTATGCTTATACCTTTTTGTTGTTGTTGTTCCCTTACCTGTTTTGTTATAATAACGAGTTCTAGTGGGCTTTTTGTCTTTTGTGATTACAGTTTCTTTCTAATGTGCTTAACGTGTTGTTATTTCTACAAACCTTTAATAGGTTATGGGCCCAGAATACGTAGACTGTGCGTGTTGTAGAAATTAGCCTGATTTTGTTAGATTTCACCATGAGTGCAACATACGACTTCAAGGCACAGGTGGAGAAACTGGAAGGACAAAACAACTGGACCAGGTGGAAGAGGCAGATTAATTTATTACTGAGACACCATAAGGTGTTGGATGTTGTGTCAGGTGAGTTGAAGCTTGATGATGATAGAAATAAGGATAGCTTTGATACCAAAGACTCACTGGCTCAACTGATTCTGATCAGTAGTTTAAATGCCACAAATGAAGAAATAACCTCTTCGTGTTCCACTTCAAAGGAGATTTGGGACAAATTAGTTTCAACTTACGAACAGAGCTCTAGTCAGAGGGTAGACAGACTATTGGAATGTTTCTTTTCAAATGAAGGAGTATGCGAAAGTATTGTGACCCATGTTGCACGCCTTCAGCGAGATTTTAATGAATTAAATGTTGAGTTGAAAAATCTTGCGAAATCTGAACTTCCAGAGTTGATTTTGATGGGTCGAATCATGTCTACCTTGCCTCCTCCTTACTTTGAATTTAAAAGTGTATGGGAGAGTGTTCCCATTGAGAGCAGAACCTTGAATAGTCTGACTGAGCGTCTTAGACTAATTGAAATGAGGTTACCAAATAAAACTGATTGTAGTGATGAAACTGCTCTTCTTGCCAAAAGCCATGTTAAAAATAAGAGTAAGCAAGCAGCTGTCTCTAAAGTTAGTGAACCTAAAAGAAAGAGTTTCAAGTGCTTTAAATGTAATGGTGACAACCATATTGCTAGAAATTGTCCTACCCAAAAGCGATCTCAGGAAAATGAAGATTCTGGCTTATCTAAAGGACAAGCATTTATCTGTAGCAATAAGAAACAATTTTTAAATAAAAATGTTTGGGTTGTGGATACAGGCGCCACTGAACACATGACCAGTTCTAAAGAGAATTTTGAGACATTTGAAAGTTTTCATGTTCCTAAATATATTCAAGTTGGAAACCAAGATATCATCATGGCTTATGGACAAGGTGATATTCTTGTTGATATGAAGATTAATGGCAGATGGGAGCTAAATCATTTAAAGGACGTTTGGTATGTCCCTGATGTCAGTCATCACCTATTTTCTGTCAGTCGTGCCTTAGATAAAGGATTCCAATTTCATGCTGATAAAAGTGGCTGTAAGTTTAATAAAGAACGGAAAACCTTCTTGATTGGCCGAAGAACATCTGAAGGGCTTTATGCTTTAGACATGAAAATCCATGTACTTAAGAGGGCTGCAGCTGTCCTTTTGGCATCGTCTGGGGAAACACTTCAACTTTGGCATGAGAGAATTTGCCATCAGAATAAGAGACATGTGAGAAGTGTTTTGAAACAGATGGGAATAGATGTGAAAGTGAATGAGGAATTGTGTGAGGGATGTATCTATGGCAAACAGCATCGTGACCCCTTTCACGAGCGGACAGATCGACCTTCTGAGTGCGGGAAATGGATACATACTGACATATGCGGACCCTTTCAAGAAGAATCATTAACTGGCTCTCGATACCTTCTTTGTTAATTTCTACTAATAAGTAAATTTAGGAGAGTTTTCTTCTTAAAACGTAAATCAGAAGTAAGTGGATGCTTTTCCATATTTATTAATGAAGCCAAAGCAGCTGGACACACGATAAAGGAATTATTCTGTGATGGTGGAGGCGAATATATTAATGCCGAAATGAAGAAGCTATTTCAAGACAATGGGATTGGTGTTCGTCAAACTATTCCGTACACACCTCAGCAGAATGGCGCCTCGGAGCGTGAAAATCGTACCCTTGTTGAGGCTGCTAGATCCATGATTCACGCCAAGAATTTGCCCTTAAAGCTGTGGGCTGAAGCAGTTAATACAGCGGTTTTTGTGTTGAACAGAACAGGACCCACTGGTCAGGGCTCACAGTCGCCTATAGAACTGTGGACAGAAAGTAAACCACCTAGGATGGATTACTTTAAAATTTTTGGAAGCAAATGCTATGCGCATATAGTAAAAAACAAGCGACAAAAGTTAGACAAGAAAAGCACACAGTGTCTTTTTGTGGGATATACAGGNAGTGTCTATTTGTGGGATATACATGTAATCATAATGGTTATCGCTTGTGGAATTTTACTGATGGCTCCATAATTTTGTCAAGAGATGATATCTTTGAAAAAGAATCCCCACTAGTAAAATTTGTGAAATGTGATGTGCTAGATGATGTTTCAGGGAGTCAAGGTGATGAACCATCATCTGACGTTGGAACAGCAAGACCTGTTATTTCACTGTCTCCAGTTAAAGATAATGATCTTGCCCAGGTGGAAATTAGAGGAGAGGCTACAGACAGTCCTCGAAGGAGCTCTTGCGTAAAACAGGCCCCACCATTTTTGAAAAATAACTATGTTTTGATAGCCGATAAAGAAATTCATTTTTCTGATGCTCTTAAGTCTAAAGAAAAGCATTTATGGAGACAAACCATGGAAAGGGACCTGGGTTCATTGGCCGAAAATAACACATGGAGTTTGGTAGAGTTACCAAGGATAAAAAGGTTGTGTCTAATCGTTGGGTGCTGAAGATCAAAAGAAAACCCAATGGTGAAGTTGACCGATACAAGGCTCGCCTCGTGGCTCGAGGATATACCCAGGAAGCTGGGGTTGACTTCAGCCAAACTTTTAGCCCTGTGGCACGTTACGGCACCGTGAGAGCACTGCTAAGTGTTGCCGCTGCTGAAAGGTGCGAACTTGCACAGTTTGACGTCGAAACAGCATTCATTTATGGAACATTGCAGGAAGAAGTTCATATGCATCAGCCTATTGGTTTTGAAGATGGAAGCGGTCGAGTTTGCAAACTGAATAGAAGTCTATATGGACTTAAACAGTCACCTCGCTGCTGGAATAAACGTTTTGAGAATGTTATGTCTGCTCAGCAATTGCATCAAAGCCAAGCTGATCCCTGTCTTTTTTTATCAAGAAATGCAAAAATGGTCGAAAACTTATGGTGGCCATATATGTGGATGATGTACTCTTGGTGGGTGACGAACCTGACGTTAATGAATTTTTATCTGCGTTAAAAGGAGAATTTAAAATTACTACCGGCAGACTTGAAAGCTTTTTGGGATTGCAGATTGAAAAGAGAAAGGATGGGAGTTTATTTGTTCATCAGGAATCGTACACCAAAAATATTCTTTCGATTTTCAATATGACTGAGTCTCATCCGGTTTCTACGCCCTGTGAGAGAAGATCCCTTGATGAGCCTGATGCTCCCCTGGAAGGGAGAGCTCCCTATCGTGAAGCTATTGGGAGCTTACTGTATCTGGCCATGACAACTCGCCCAGACCTGACATATGCTCTAAGCATATTGTCTTAGGTTCTTGACTGTCCGAAGGAGTCTGATTGGATTGGAGTGAAGCGAGTACTCAGATATCTTGCGGGCACCAAGAACCATGGTTTGCTTTACAATAGTAATGTGGTGGAAGGATTGAAGTGTTACTCTGACTCGGATTTTGCTGGTGATTGTGAGTCTCGTCGATCAAGATCTGGAGTAGTGATTACTTTAGCTGGAACTGCTATATCCTGGCTGAGTCGAAAATAAGGAACTACAGCTTTAGTACAGANATCAAGATCTGGAGTAGTGATTACTTTAGCTGGAACTGCTATATCCTGGCTGAGTCGAAAATAAGGAACTACAGCTCTTAGTACAGCAGAGGCAGTTAAGGAGATTGTTTGGATTGCTCGCCTGTTTAGGGAGATTTCAGACATCGGACGCCCACCAACCTTATTTGTGGATAACCAAAGCGCTATACGTTTGATGAGGAACCCTGAATTCCATAGACAGACGAAACATATTGACGTGTGGTTCCACTTTGTTAGAGAAAAACTTACGAATGGGGAGTTCATTCTTGAGTATGTCCCTTCTAGAGAGCAACTGGCGGACGTCTTCACAAAGAGTCTACCTCGACCATCTTCTGTGAGGGTCCGTGGGTCACTTGGAGTGTTGTGTTTGGGGGAAAGTGTTGAGACAAACTGTCACTCAGTTGTATAGTCTTAAGTACATTTATCTATGCTTATACCTTTTTTTTTGTTGTTGTTCCCTTACCTGTTTTGTTATAATAACGAGTTCTAGTGTGCTTTTTGTCTTTTGTGATTACAGTTTCTTTCTAATGTGCTTAACGTGTTGTTATTTCTACAAACCTTCAATAGATACCAGCTTCAATAAAAAAGTGGACATTGTAGGCGATGACTAGCTCCAACTCCATTTGTGCCTTGTGCAACATCGTGTCGAATGAGAGTCTGGGACTGTTGAATATTAGCCTGTGCTGTATTTATTGTTAATCCTCGCTATACAGAGAGTCGCTGTTATTGTCCAAGGCCATGCTATGTTTAGTCTAGTCTATGATGGCGCTCTCATAGCATGTCGGTCTGTACGAGTGATGTATTTTTATATCCAAATACATCTGTTATACTCCACCCCAGTTTATCATTTATTTNTGTTTAGTCTAGTCTATGATGGCGCTCTCATAGCATGTCGGTCTGTACGAGTGATGTATTTTTATATCCAAATACATCTGTTATACTCCACTCCAGTTTATCATTTATTTTCCAGTTTTTTCTACAGGTTATGGGCCCAGGCACCTAACTGCGTGTGAATGTAGTATTTACAGTGAACAGCATGCGTGTNCCGATTTTTTCTACAGGTTATGGGCCCAGGCACCTAACTGCGAGTGAATGTAGTATTTACAGTGAACAGCATGCGTGTTTTTTTTTCGTGACTGCAATCCTAACATGTCTCGTTAACGGCCACGTGTCTCTTCCGTC
Organism: Clitarchus hookeri; assembly: GCA_002778355.1. NCBI lineage: Eukaryota > Metazoa > Arthropoda > Insecta > Phasmatodea > Phasmatidae > Clitarchus > Clitarchus hookeri. The sequence continues at coordinate 91,637 of NQII01001494.1, forward strand.
CGTCCGTTTTTAATTATCGTCCGCGACAAATATGGAAGCTCACTCCCGAACAAATATAGACAAGTTGGAAGGCCAAGCCAACTGGAGCGATTGGAAATTCCAAATTATTCTATTGCTCAGAAGTAGTGGTCTTATGGATGCGCTAGAAGGGAAACTGCAATATCCCGAAGAACCGAACACGCAGTCAACAGCAAAGGAGTATTCGGATTATACGACCAAGAAGAAAATTCTAGACAGAATAGAATTTGGAGTTCAGCAAGTCATCGTCAATAATATGACTTCGGTCGGCAGTGAGACAACTCGTCAATATGTGTAATACTAGCAAGGAGATGTGGACCAAGCTCCTGAGTATCTACGAACAGCGAACTGAACAGCGGCAAGACAGATTGTTTAATGATTTTTTCAGTATAAAATCAATGGACTCTGACAGTGTGGCAAAGCATATTGCTCGTCTCGAGAAATTGTGGATGGAACTCTGTGATGAAACGTGGAAGGAAGACAAAGTAAGGCTTCCAGAATCCTTGCTCATAAATCATATTTTAAATACACTTCCTTCTCAATATTTCGAATCGATGCCGAAAGAACATCCAACAGTGAGAAANTCATAAATCATATTTTAAATACACTTCCTTCTCAATATTTCGAATCGATGCCGAAAGAACATCCAACAGTGAGAAACCTGACTGAAAGACTATGTACAGTCGAGTTGAGACTTAAGGAATGGGATTCAACTCAAGATTCAGCGCTACTTGTGAAGTTCAAGACAACACCGTCATCTTCAGGAATGAAGAAACCTGAGAGTAAGAAGAAATCGGTAATTTGTTTCAATTGCAGAAAGGAGGGACATTTTAAGTCCAACTGTCCCAGTTTAAATCGCAGCGAACGGTTTAAATNTTTGTTTCAATTGCAGAAAGGAGGGACATTTTAAGTCCAACTGTCCCAGTTTAAATCGCAGCGAACGGTTTAAATTCGCGAAACATCCGCACGCCCTATCGGCTACTGATGAAACTAATGCTAGTGATATCAGTGNAGCGAACGGTTTAAATTCGCGAAACATCCGCACGCCCTATCGGCTACTGATGAAACTAATGCTAGTGATATCAGTTATAACAATATTCACAAGTCGGTCATTGACTCAGGGGCCAGCTCTCATATGACAAAGTTTGGCGATCATCTCGTAAACTTTGGCACTACCTTCAAGACTAAGGTAAATTTAGCTAATGAGGCAACCGTTGAAAGTATTGGCAAGGGAGATGTGCGGGTAAATATGCCAACGGGCGAGTACGTAATCACCGACGCACTCAGAGTACCCAGACTTGCAGCAAATTTGCTTTCTGTTAGCAGGATGACTGAAAAGGGTTTCGTCATTGTCTTC
>NQII01001494.1:93066-178010 GCA_002778355.1 Clitarchus hookeri
CAACCGTTGAAAGTATTGGCAAGGGAGATGTGCGGGTAAATATGCCAACGGGCGAGTACGTAATCACCGACGCACTCAGAGTACCCAGACTTGCAGCAAATTTGCTTTCTGTTAGCAGGATGACTGAAAAGGGTTTCGTCATTGTCTTCAAAAAGAACCGCGGCAAGATCTTCAGAGAGGAAGAAGTAAAGGTGAGTGGTTCTCCACACATTGTTGCACCTCGTAAATTTGGTACTTATGTGATGGAAGCGAAACCAATAAAGAAGGAAACCGCTCGTTTCACAACTGATCAAGACACCTGGCACAGACGGTTGGGACATTTAAACTTAAATGGACTCAAAAAGCTGAAAGAAATGTCTGGTGGCGTAGTGTTTCCAGAAAGCGATTTCAAGAAATGTGAAATTTGTTTGCAGGGGAAACAGACGCACAAACCCGCAACAAGGAAAAAGAACAAAGGAAAGAGGGCCGCAGAAAAGTTGGAACTTATACACACAGACGTGTGTGGGCCCATGAGCGAACCAACAATGAGTGGTGCCCGGTATTTACTCATGTTTACTGATGATTTCAGCAGAAAGACGTTTGGTTACTTACTCAAAGCAAAAAGTGAAACCTTGGACAAGTTTTGTGAGTTTAAAACGTTTGTCGAGAACCAGACTGGTCTAAAAATAAAGAAGATCCGTACTGACAATGGCACTGAATATACATCTCATCAGTTCGAGAACACTTTAAGAAGGTCGGGGATTGAGCACCAAAAAACCGTGCCTTACACACCAGAACAGGGGGGAGTCTCGGAGCGGATGAATCGCACTGTGGTCGAGAAGGCACGTTGTATGCTCTTGGATTCCGGACTTCAAAAGAAATTCTGGGGCGAAGCAGTCATGATGGCAATCTATTTGAAAAATAGATCACCGACTGCAGCGGTTGTTGGAGCAACTCCCGAAGAGGCTTGGGCTGGGTCAAGAATTGACCTGACACACCTCAGAACCTTTGGGTTAAAGGCTTATGCACCTACTCCCAAGCATAACAGAAAAAAATGGGAGGCCAGAGCTCAGGAGTACATCATGGTTGGCTATCCAGAGGGAACAAAGGGTTATCGTCTCTATGACCCGAGAAGACCTGGAAGGGTAACTATTGCTACAGATGTAGAGTTTATGGAATCTGACATTCCAAAAGGTGGATCAAGGGGCTCAGCATCTGCTGATGATAAAACACACAACATTGAGAAACCTCCTGTACTACCAGTGGAGGGTGTTATAGTGGGTGATGAGTCCTTGCCCTCATCTGAGTCCTCGGACTTCTATGGATTTGAGGACCTTCCCCCAGCTGACAGCAGAGTGGGCAATTCCTTGGACAGTATTGAGGATAACAACGCAGAGGTTGTTCATACACCAGAGAATGCTGAGAGAGGACTCCAGGACAACTTTCAACGAAGGTATCCAGAGCGACAGCGCAAACCGAAGATACATCCTGATCATATTTCTCATTTATGTGTCAGTGAGCCACCTTCATATGGTGAAGCTATGCGGTGCAGTGAAAGTGTTGAGTGGAAGTGTGCTATGCAAAGTGAATATAGTGCCTTGATACAGAATAATGAGCAGCTGCTCAGCCTTCTCAAGATCAGCGGCCTCTCCCAGCCGAGGCTCGAGCCCGTCGTGCTGCCGGCCGAGGAGCTGCAGCAGGTCGGCGAGCACCTGGGCGTCCACCTCATGGAGATACATTGCAGGAAACCTAACTATGAGGTGGGCTCGTCTCAGAGGCTGTCATTTGCCAGCACAGCTAAGCAGCAAGCCAAAATGGCTGCTGTGTGGAAGTTGGATGGCATTGTTGACGACGACATTGAAACAATCGACCCAGACGAGCTACTGGACGAAGAAGACCTCAAGAAACCGTACCCTTCCTCCCTCAGAGTGTGTTAGAGTACGGGCAAGAGGAAAGCGTGCAAGAACTGCTCGTGCAGCCTGGCTGAGGAGCTGACAGCCAATGACACGCCTGTGCAGAAGACTGCTACTTCATCGTGCGGCAATTGCTACCTGGGTGATGCGTTCTGCTGTGCGAGCTGTCCGTACCACGGCATGCCTGCGTTCAAGCCAGGAGAGAATATCCAACTCACCGACAGACAGCTCCGGGTAGACGTGTAACTTTGCCCGTAGCAACTGCAACGTACTGTTCCTGCACACAGGTGGAGGAGGAAAAAAAATTGTGCACTCCTGGCACTGTTGATTCACAACATTTTGAAATTGAATATAAAAGTTTAGCTTTAAAAAAGAATAATATTTTTTTACATCATTTTTTTTATTGAATGTGTGATGTCTTTAGTTTTATTTGTGAAGGTGGTTGTTATATTGCTATGAGCCATGCTGTTAAAGGTGCCAAGTTCCTTAAAGGTCTACTAAATGAAATAGTAGCTGCTGACAAACCTGTTTTGTTATACAATGACAACCAAAGTGCTTAGAAACTAGTGTATAACCCCATGTCTCACAACAGGACGAGACATATTGATGTGAAATACCATCATATTAGAGAGATATTAGAGAGAATGTTGACGCAATTCATTTGAATGTTGAATATCTGCCTTCTGATAGAATGATTGCGGATATTATAACTAAAGCCCTACCTCCTGTTAATCATGATTTTTGTGTTAAGGGCATTAAAATGTGTTAAGTTTTTCTTTTTTTTTTCTTTTGCATTATCTTTTCCTTTGTACTTATGGTTAAGTATGTATGTATCCCTGGATTAAGGGAGAGTGTCGAATATTAGCCTCTGCTATATTTATTGTTAATCCTGGCTATACAGAGAGTCGCTGTTATTGTCCAAGGCCATACTGTTGTTTAGTCTAGTGTATGAGGGTGCTCTCATAGCATGTTGGTCTGTTCTAGTGATGTCTTTTTATATCCAAATACATATGTTATACTCCACTCCAGTTTATCATTTATATTCCGGGTTTTTTTCTACAGGGACCACTCACATAACGGACACAATCAAGTCCGTATATGGTCAGACATAGCCCCCGGAAATGCTCTAAGACATCGCACAGAGTCAAGACGTCCATCTTCAGTTACAGCTCGGTGTATTCCTTGAGAGTGCGGCATCCGAACACCACCCAGACCCTTTACTCAGTAATGTTGCATCCGGTGAGGCGGTTGAAGAACGCATCGGTAGTTGGCTGCTGTGGCTCGGCGAGCTTCCCCCACGAATCTACATAATCGTAGGGGAACACGCATTTGCGAGTCATCAACTCGAGCTGTTCGTTGGTAAAAGATCTGCTTGACATCTTGAAGTCGCGTGAGGGTAGATTCTGTGCAAGTGTTGCGATGCTGGCAGACATAAATCGAAAAGCATGAATAAATTAAATTGTGAATAGGTCACCCAAACTTTAACTGAAGGNGCGATGCTGGCAGACATAAATCGAAAAGCATGAATAAATTAAATTGTGAATAGGTCACCCAAACTTTAACTGAAGTTAATAAGTCCTTCTTCGGTATGCAGAACAATAAATATGTCCTGGGTATTTTAGCCGAGCTAAATAATAATAAAATAAGGATCATACATCACGTTATGGAAGAGAATTGGCAGCCTCTGTTCGCTGCGGTGAAGCTTGTTGCAGTTATAACAAGCCGCGCTGATNGCGATGCTGGCAGACATAAATCGAAAAGCATGAATAAATTAAATTGTGAATAGGTCACCCAAACTTTAACTGAAGGTAATAAGTCCTTCTTCGGTATGCAGAACAATAAATATGTCCTGGGTATTTTAGCCGAGCTAAATAATAATAAAATAAGGATCATACGTCACGTTATGGAAGAGAATTGGCAGCCTCTGTTCGCTGCGGTGAAGCTTGTTGCAGTTATAACAAGCCGCGCTGATAAAGTTACCGGTGAAATGGTCGTGGTTGTGAACCTTAGGATTCGTGCTGGTGAAGGTGCTTTGCAAATTGGGCTCCGCCACCCATTTCCCTATGAAAACCAGTTTCCTATTGGCTAGTAAGGGGTATCTGCCATGATGGCTTGGGCCGATAGTTGGTACCTAGGCCCGGCCACTTGGCGAGGTGTTGGACCACTTGGCATTCAGGCTGTTGGGGCCCAAGACCGGAATTTCCTGTGTGAAGAAATTCTAATGTGTGGCAATGGACAAGTATCCGATTGCAGCTCGCCAGCTGTGCTGCTGGTGAATGGGTGATAACAATGGGCAATGATGAACACTGGGAGAACTCTGGAGTTGTGGGACCTACGGGTACTCATGAGAAAGGACCTGCGGATTTTTATAATGATGGAAACCGCCCATGCAGGGTTATACCGCACACTGTCTGCTTGTGGTGTGGTTGGCGGGGCCGTCGGACATGAGTAAACCTCCTAGTGCCATGGCAAATAAGTGGGAGCACGGGCTGATCGGGCTGGCCCCACCAGAGGTTTTCTCTGGTCTTCCGATATAGGCTGGACTCGTGCTGGCAGTGGTTAACTCTGTATGGTGGAGGAGGTCTGGAGAGATTCCCCCTCTTCAAGAAAGACCGAGTGGTGAGCAGGTNCGGGTGATAACAATGGGCAATGATGAACACTGGGAGAACTCTGGAGTTGTGGGACCTACAGGTACTCATGAGAAAGGACTTGCGGATTTTTATAATGATGGAAACCGCCCATGCTGGGTTATGCCGCACACTGTCTGCTTGTGGTGTGGTTGGCGGGGCCGTCGGACATGAGTAAACCTTCTAGTGCCATGGCAAATAAGTGGGAGCACGGGCTGATCGGGCTGGCCCCACCAGAGGTTTTCTCTGGTCTTCCGATNCTAGTGCCATGGCAAATAAGTGGGAGCACGGGCTGATCGGGCTGGCCCCACCAGAGGTTTTCTCTGGTCTTCCGATATAGGCTGGACTCGTGCTGGCAGTGGTTAACTCTGTATGGTGGAGGAGGTCTGGAGAGATTCCCCCTCTTCAAGAAAGACCGAGTGGTGAGCAGGTACCTGCTCCGGTAGTGTCCTGACAAGACACTAGGTGTCTGGGTAGTACTCGGGCCAGACCACACACTTGGTAATCTGAGTACGAGGGTCTAAGGCCCTGTGAAAGGGTGCTCCTGGTAAAGCTTGTGTATCAAGTCGGGGCTTAGGGCTTGTTTACTTCAGGTGAATAGCTGGGACACCTGCATTGAGAGGGCATGATACCTCTTCCCCACCGAGTGGACGACCGAAGCTCAGTATGGCTGAAAATCTAAGGGCACTACGTAAAAATTACAAAAGTACGGTCGAAAGGCTGTATGCTTGCTTATACTTGGTGAAGGGACCGGAACAGTAGCTGCAGATGGTAGACAGAGAGTAGCCAGTCTGTTCGCCTGATGTTAGATAATTTATAGGCTCGGACTGACTATGTACTTCCTTCACNTAGACAGAGAGTAGCCAGTCTGTTCGCCTGATGTTAGATAATTTATAGGCTCGGACTGACTATGTACTTCCTTCACCAGATTGCCAATCCTCACGACTTCTTCCATAAATTTCTTAGCGGCATCTTCCACGGTGTAACATATTACATCTATGGGTAAACTGGCCATCTTGGAGGCTGGTATTACGTCGTTATNTAGACAGAGAGTAGCCAGTCTGTTCGCCTGATGTTAGATAATTTATAGGCTCGGACTGACTATGTACTTCCTTCATCAGATGGCCAATCCTCACGACTTCTTCCATAAATTTCTTTGCGGCATCTTCCACGGTGTAACATATTACATCTATGGGTAAACTGGCCATCTTGGAGGCTGGTATTACGTCGTTATNGCGGCATCTTCCACGGTGTAACATATTACATCTATGGGTAAACTGGCCATCTTGGAGGCTGGTATTACGTCGTTATCCACCTTGATGTAGATGACATAGCTGTAGGGCTCGTGCTTCTGGTACCTATAGGAGTAGGATGAGTCCGTATTCGGCTGACATGTCCAAACCGGCACCAGCATTGCCTCAAAGTCTGCGTACACAACTATAGGTACCTTTATCCCCATTTTGGTAATTCTGGAACTTGAGCATAGGAGGCTCGCCTTTCTTCTCTGATTGTGGCATGTCAGCACGGATAGATGTGTGTTCATTACAGTACACCTGTGCTGAGCCAGACTTTCAGCAGCTGTCAGCCCTGTCACACATGGTTTATTATCATAGGATTTGGGACAGCGTTTGTAGATATTAACATAACCATTGTGTGACGTTACCTGTCCGGACACCAGACCAGATAAATCACCAATTAAGCAATAATGAGGATTGCGGTTCTCCGCTGTTGACAGTAGTAGAAGGTCGAAGTGCTGGGCCAGCAATTATTTTGTGACCCGTATTAGCACTATATTTGTATTTTCGTTGAGTGCGTGGACATTGATGCTGACCCCAGAATTATACCTCTCGAATGTAGGTATTTGACATAGAGGGATGGGGAGTTCTAGTTTACTAAAGTCGAAGTGCGTGTCCAGGTCGATGTAATGCTGGTTGACGCGACTAGGATTCCCGCCCTCTACATAAAATGCCAGGATCGCCCATTTAAAGCACTGCTGGTCCATATTTTGCAGGTTCACAATCACATGTTTAGCTTTAATTACAGCAGGCAGGGCAATGTATGAGGAAGCTCTCAGCGGCTCGAGCTTGTTGATGCGAAGCTGAAGCTTTTTTACGGAGATCAGGGTCCAGCCACTTCCCTTCCCTATGTATTCGTCATCCTCCTGACACAGCTTGGCAATGGCAGCTGACATGGCTTCTTCAATATCGCCGACATTGAAGAGGGGCACGTTCTTCGTCTTGAAGACTCGGTGGTCCGTCTCGTCGTCCTCGATCTCCTGCTCCAGCTGACCGATGATTTTGTTCTTCATCTGCTCGAAGTAGCCTCAAATATCTACGGCCACACTCGAGGTATTCTCAGCGACGAACATCTTCATAACACCCCGAAACACGTTCTTCGCCTCCACAAGNCTACGGCCACACTCGAGGTATTCTCAGCGACGAACATCTTCATAACACCCCGAAACACGTTCTTCGCCTCCACAAGCCCATAAGCATTACTATCGCTGGCACTGGTGACAATGGTCCTACGGCGAGAGTGGCTCTCGGTGACAATACTGCGAGCTGGTTAGAGATGTTATAGGCCTGGCTTGGGGCTAGGCATGCGTGGCCCTTTCGTCGATGGGGAGGCTGTGATGGTTCCATTTCATTTAGCGCTGCGTGCACGCAGTTTATCTGTCCTGGAAAACTGCCTGCTACAGTTTCTGCATGCCAATGTCTCAGCATCGGGATTCCCCCAACAACTACATTCATGGCGACGAGCATCATAAGAACAACCGAAGCTCACACTACAGTAAGAGCAGTGGGACGATGCGACCTGTCTGATCAGTCCTATGCATACTATACAATGATTGTTAAGTTTGTCGGCGCGGACAAATAACATCCCACACCTATCACATATGTGTTGTGACGGCACCCTGAATGGATTGAGGGAACAGTTGGAATTATGGNAAATAACATCCCACACCTATCACATATGTGTTGTGACGGCACCCTGAATGGATTGAGGGAACAGTTGGAATTATGGCGTAAACCGTTCGTACGATCGGTAAACATCCAGTCGCAGAAACCACACTGTAGTGCAGGTCACTGTGCAGGTGCAATAGGCAATGGTCGTGCGGAAGAAGAAGAAAATGGTGATGATGCGAAAGAAGGGAAAGACGAAAAGGAAGAAAAACTATCAGACTCCATCTTGTTCGATGAGTACGCTATTACCTCGACTGGACGGGTGGAACTTACGAAGATATACTCGACATCGGATGTTGTAGGCTGGGAGGGATCATATGGGAATAATGTTTAATTCTAAGCTAGTTCGAAAAAAAATTGCATATATATAGACACACACACACGCTTGCTCAAACAGAGTGGGAGAACGTAACAATCGATTAGCCGTAAGCAGAACGTATAAAAAAAATAATTTGCATGAACCTTTTATTTATGAAGGAGAAATAGAGTACTATTCCCGCCTCAGTTTCACCGAATGTGGTGTAGCTGGTGTAAGTAAATCTTTTTTTTGTGTAAACAACACACATGCGTACAATATGAATAATAATAAAATTATTTTATGCTGCCAATAAAAAACTCTAAATGAATGTGTAAATGAGTGGCTGGTGGCTCCGACTGTACGGGCTAAGGCGAGGAGGTAGGTAGGAACTTGTGCTGTCCTGACAAGCTTTTACCGCCGTGGAGAGAGTTGTTGTCTTGGAACAAGAAGAAAGTGATCTACTCCCCAAGGACATAGGAGTTGTAGCCTAGTGCTATGGGACGGTCATTCACCATCCGCCCTCCCTCCNAGTGATCTACTCCCCAAGGACATAGGAGTTGTAGCCTAGTGCTATGGGACGGTCATTCACCATCCGCCCTCCCTCCCGCCAACCCGTCAGCCAGATTATGTGGAAAATCCAGTTTCCACCCACCCTCTCTCTCTTTTGTTGGCAGCGGGAGTTTGACAATCGTTTGTTAATTTAGTTACGTATATTCACCACCCAGCAGCGAAGAAAGATACATTTACCTCACACGAACGATAAGAAGTGAAGCGAGTGTTGAGATATGATTGTGAAGACAGCGTGCGTAAGCGTAGGCAACAATAAGCAAGCTATGTACACGTGTGGCTGATAGATCACAAGTAACAAACTACAGATCTACGGGAGGTATGAATACTGTGAGATTGACCAGGTTAGTGGGCGGTAGGAATGGCCCTCCTCCCTACACGCACGTTGACCGGAGAAATGTATGCGCCGGAATAATAATATGTTTGTCGCCCTCCCCCCTTCTTATTCACCATCGATAGGGATCACCTACAGCGTAAAATTCTCTCTCACACGACCCAGCATACTTATTACTTGTTACTCTCCACGTTACTTGTACTTCATCCTCTCTCCCTCTACATATATGCACACAGCTGTGTATGAAATTCACACTACGTAATTTTTTTACAGTCTATGACCACCAGCATAGTTGTAATTTTTTTGTGAGTTGGATTTACTCTTATCCCCAGCATACTTATTGCATGATAGTATTCTGAGTTACTTACGTTTCACTTTTTACAGACTATGGCCACCAGCATAGTTGTAATTTTTTTGTGAGTTTGATTATTCTTATCCCCAGCATACTTACTACATGTTACTATTCCGAGTNCAGCATAGTTGTAATTTTTTTGTGAGTTTGATTATTCTTATCCCCAGCATACTTACTACATGTTACTATTCCGAGTTACTTACGCTTTACTCTTTCCCTCTAGAATAAAAAATGGAATGTGTGTGTATTGTAGTACTTTCACTATACTGGTATGTGAGTTTCAGTATGGGTTTGACATATCACCCTCACCACCACCATCACTACCGACGGATAAAGAATACACACATACCGAAAAGATATATATTTACATAAATTACACATTTTTCAAATATTAAAAAATGTACATTTATTTTCTCTCTAGATGTTGTTGAGAAACGAAGTGAACAGTTGTCGAAGTATCACCTTCCTCTCCGCTACTGATAACTTTTTCACGTCAGGCAGGTTGAACGCAGACACTGAAATTGATGACCTGCTGCAGTGTTGGCACGTAGTGGCAGGAGGCTGCTTCTTACGTCTGCGGGCAGTGCATGGCTCTCTACGTTTAGGCATCTCGTAAGTATTGTTGACTGTAGGCACCGTTCTAGCAACTCTCTTGCATCTTGGGATGGTGACAGCTGGCAGCTGGGTGGCATTGGTGACGTTAGTTATGTCGATGGTGGTGACAGCAGCAGCAGCAGGAGCAGCATTCTCGGGAACAGGAGACTCGGGCGGCTTGTGATCGGGGAGGTGTAAACGTACTGCATCATGTAACATGGAATGTGTTACCATCTCTTCCGCCCCACATGGCAGGGGTGTGTTTGTTCTCATATTAAGAACCACACACCTCCCCAGCACACTGCAATCGATCATCTGCTAGCAGTGTTCATATTCTGCAGAATCGTGTGCTAGTAACCAATGCGCAATAGCAATACCGTCGCAATCCTCGCTGTACATACTCAGCTCTGCCAAATCACCGACATCATATGTAACACTTTTGTTACCGGGCATTGCACTATTGTAGGTGGCCTCTGGACGGAATGGCATGCTTATCGTTGCTAGATCACTGAGGTCGACTGGCTGGATACGCGTGGCTTATATAGCTCTCTCCATATATGTGATGTCACCACCACCACCACCACTACTTCAGAACTTCGGTCAATAGCAGTAGAATGTGTGCAATAAGGTCACACATAGCCTGCCAACACTTACACTTGCTGTGACATGTTAGTTCTCCCTTGCCCATCGTGCTGTCTGGATCTTCAGTGTTCATGATGTACCTGTAGGATTTTTTTTCACTTATATACTCCTCATACTTTGGTCGGGAGCTTCAGCGTTTATGATGCTCTTGTAGGCTACTTTTTCACTTTTATATGCAACATACCTTAGCCAAGCAGGGTAAAATCCATTTGCTTCCACAGTCTTCCAGCATGCTAGTATGTATGTGACCTGTACACTCTTCAGTCCATCGGTAGTTTGAGCCTGTATCTACATCGCGCAGAGTAAAGTCAACTTTTGTTGTTCTCGTAATGCAATTTGGTAATATCTTCAAATTCATCATGTAATGCGAGAAAGTGTCCATTTGCAGGTAGTTGACTGTTTGGTCGGAAATTAGCGACAACACTCCGGTCCTACTACCCCCTATAATGTATCTCACGTACAAGTCCACATTTTCCGGCAGGAACGGTATGCAGTCACGTGTGTCAAACGTATTGCACATGGCGGCATTAGTTGTCTACTGAATGATGCACTGCTGTCGACTGCGTGCTGGATGTCACATTCGCCTCTTATATTGTTGCCAAGTCAACCTCACATGTTAACGGTGAACACATTGTCTACAATGTAACCATTCCTCGCTTCATGCAGATTGCATGTCGGTCACGTGTACACGATGTGGTCCAGCGGTTAATTTCAACACCGCTGTTAGCTGGATGTAGTTCATATGCAATTGTTCGGGTAAACCATACCTGGTGTATATTCTCTTCGCTTGCGCATGCGATCATAGTGTTGGTGGTGCAAGGTAGCTTCTTGTCCCTCCTCAGGTAATTAAACAGCACATAACACAATACTGCACGGTATCGGGTACAGGAGAAGACATTCCTCTTCGCTTTGACATACCCAGTGTTCAAGACCATTGCAACTTTCGACTTGTGCAGGCTGTCCGGGAGGTTTNATTCCTCTTCGCTTTGACATACCCAGTGTTCAAGACCATTGCAACTTTCGACTTGTGCAGGCTGTCCGGGAGGTTTGAAATGAACGCATCGGTAGCCAGTTGTCACATCATCATCGTACTTTTCTATGTCCAGTGGTTTGAATGTCGTCTACATATTTGAAGTGCTACTGCGCTAAGAGAGAGAGAGAGAGAGAGCCGTTCGTCCACATTATGAAAACTCGAGAACGTGCATCGTCTTACCATTGCCAAAAGACCTGATGCCAGCATAGCTAATCTGTACTGTAGTAGCANAAACTCGAGAACGTGCATCGTCTTACCATTGCCAAAAGACCTGATGCCAGCATAGCTAATCTGTACTGTAGTAGCGTTAAGCTTGTTCATGTCGTCCTCGGTGATAAGTTGAACATATCGAGACGGCAGTCGTACACGAAACTCTGAATTTAGCACACACGTTATACACTTGCTATAAGTTGTCTCCACCTTCCGGAAATCCGATGCAACATACAGCTTCCCAACCACAAAGTCAGACAGTGCCCCATACTGAGCTGAACCGTTCAGCTTCGCAATAAGTCCGTCCATGGTGATAATGTTTACTAAAGTGGTTCCCCTCCTCTCAGGTCTGCTATTTATAATGGCTGCTGTTCGAAAATATTACCCCTCCCCCATGATGGATCATAATGCACATCCTAAACAACAATGCGTTCAGGCATGGACATGAACAGTCTAGTCTGCATGCATTACACTCATGTTAGATTTTTTCACGTACCGCGCCTTCAACTTTCTAAACGTAGGACAGTCATATTCTGTCTGTAAATCACAGATATTTACTTTCGCGGCACAATAGATGCTTAACCACCTCTTCTGCTCCGGACCCGCCACGAAGACGACACCATCCTCGTTTAACATTGAGGTAGGTACAGCACACACTTTATCATATTCTAAATCACCATCGCTCCAGTTGAGACCGTGATAATATTTTTATTTTTCCAGCCCTTTATTTGTTACCCTACTTTTCCTGTCGAGAGCCGGCCAGGGAAACGGGGGTATAAATGTACTTGTTATACGTCCATCAACATATGCTATAGAGATATGTTTAATAATGAAACCATGCTGTGACGCACAGCCCTGAAAGTTCACGAACATTATGATAGTCGAATGGTGAATGGACTATAGTTGTGACTTACATCAGTATTTTAAGTACTCTGTCGCATACATTATACGTGACTTGGCTGTCGTAAATTATTAAAACGTAGGCTTGAGTGAAAACGGGGAAATTCTCCGAGGCACTCATTTCGATCCTAAAGTCTACTACACCAGACTTTATTCGATCATCCTGTTAACTAACACCGAACACTAGTGGAGGTGCTGTGTTCATTAACGCATTCGGTTCCAGTGTCAATGCGTGCATTTGTCCATAGTAGGATCATTGGAAGTCGGCGTACATTTGATACAGTACCATATACATATCATTTGTAAAATCAATGCAAAAATCTCCATATGGGTAAGACTCAGAGTTTAAGAAAATATTAACGTTCTTAATATGTACATGATCGAATTTTGAAAGTCCTATATGGTGGCGTTCTGTTTGCCTATCTGAAACGTGACTATTATATAGCACGGTTTTTCACTTTTGAAACTAGTTTTAGCATTCCAATGTATGGTCACGGAGCGTGGTACACTCTGGTACGTCTCTAAGCTCCATGTACGAAACACAATATCGACGTTCCTTCCTATCGACGTTTATCCGCATATTTCAAAATTTTGACACCCTCTGACATTATTACCTGCATGTGGGGAAGGAACCATTAAATAGAATGTATCGCCAGCGCTGCAGCTTCCAGTGCGGCGGCCGTATCCAGGCGTGTGTTCGATNAGAATGTATCGCCAGCGCTGCAGCTTCCAGTGCGGCGGCCGTATCCAGGCGTGTGTTCGATCGCATGTTGGCCATGAGAATAACTAACTCTTATTTGAATTAATAATTACATTCTTGTAGTCTTCGGCGAACCTTAACAGCATGACTAGCGGAATACATACTTTAAATTTACCATTAGCATAGGCGGGGACTGTAAATTCCTCTTCGATCACCCCTGCCTGCCATTTTAGCCACTGGCAGNACGTTTATCCGCATATTTCAAAATTTTGACACCCTCTGACATTATTACCTGCATGTGGGGAAGGAACCATTAAATTGAATGTATAGCCAGCGCTGCAGCTTCCGGTGCGGCGGCCGTATCCAGGCGTGTGTTCGATCGCATGTTGGCCATGAGAATAACTAACTCTTATTTGAATTAATAATTACATGCTTGTAGTCTTCGGCGAACCCTAACAGCATGACTAGCGGAACACATACTTCAAATTTACCATTAGCATAGGCGGGGACTGTAAATTCCTCTTCGATCACCCCTGCCTGCCATTTTAGCCACTGGCAGNAAATTTACCATTAGCATAGGCGGGGACTGTAAATTCCTCTTCGATCACCCCTGCCTGCCATTTTAGCCACTGGCAGTTGGTTATTCATCAATGAGAGATAGTTCTTTACAGTGGCCATGATTCTAATATCTCTCGTGGCATCCGCTTCTCACCCTTCAGTTCGTATGCAATTCTACTTATCATGTGTAGTATACCATTTATAATGATTTTTGTTTGTCACGAGTAGGGCATTGCCTGCCTTTTTTAGTGCTCCTCGGAACCTCAAATATGAATTATAGGACGGTGTATATATCTTGGTTTTGTACTGGCATCCGAACCTCGGACGAGGGTACGTACAGACTTGGCAGATAGGGAGTGTAAGTGTGAATTTCCGCCTTGGTGATCGGTGATCGCGTTTTCTAACACCGCCGGCTCTGCTACATTTAATATTTCCACGTCCTTACTTGCTGTTGATCGACAGACCCAAACTTCTAAGGAAACGAACATTTTAAGATGTTAGCGCTCTGCATTATGTCTAGTACTGACTTATGGTTTGGCACAGTAAGCCTTATTTATTACTTTTGTATGCACACACTTAAATTTCAGTCCCATATTTCCTTAAATGTAAGCGAACTGTTATTTCCTCGCCACGGAAATTAATCAATCGGCTGTCTTGGTCTACTATAAAGACTATAACTTCCTGTACGTTATCCGTCATGACCGGAACGTAAATGGGCATCTTTGGTACATTCACCAGCTTAAAGCCTGGTGGCACCACCGCGGAAAATTTGTCTAGTGTCTGACTAGCCTTACCATTGAGGTACGATCCGCTAACCAAATTACAGTTTATTCTCATAATGTTAATGGGGAAGATATTTACTGGCAGAGTAGATTCATGTGTTTTATTCGCTTCGTATTCTATGTTCTCAAAACTTAGCATGGCAGCAAGTGTATCGCTTTGCGTAAAGTCTACCTATGCAGTACAATACATCTCGCTGTGTAGTGTATTCGCATTACCACGCAGCACCAACGTCACATCCGGCCCCAGTTCACGCTTAAAGTACTCGCCTATATCTTTAATCTCATACGAACCTGCGGGAATACATACCTCCCCACTCTTACCGCCTCCCTTCATAACGAAACATAAAATTGTAGTCATATGTGTTTGGTACTGAGAAGTTNATGCAGTCACGTGTGTCAAACGTATTGCACATGGCGGCATTAGTTGTCTACTGAATGATGCACTGCTGTCGACTGTGTGCTGGATGTCACATTCGCCTCTTATATTGTTGCCAAGTCAACTTCACATGTTAACGGTGAACACGTTGTCTACAATGTAACCATTCCTCGCTTCATGCAGATTGTATGTCGGTCACGTGTACACGATGTGGTCCAGCGGTTAATTTCAACACCGCTGTTAGCTGGACGTAGTTCATATGCAATTGTTCGGGTAAACCATACCTGGCGTATATTCTCTTCGCTTGCGCATGCGATCATAGTGTTGGTGGTGCAAGGTAGATTCTTGTCCCGCCTCAGGTAATTAAACAGCACATAACACAATACTGCACGGTATCGGGTACAGGAGAAGATATTCCTCTTCGCTTTGACATACCCAGTGTTCAAGACCATTGCAACTTTCGACTTGTGCAGGCTGTCCGGGAGGTTTGAAATGAACGCATCGGTAGCCAGTTGTCACATCATCATCGTACTTTTCTATGTCCAGTGGTTTGAATGTCGTCTACATATTTGAAGTGCTACTGCGCTAAGAGAGAGAGAGAGAGAGAGCCGTTCGTCCACATTATGAAAACTCGAGAACGTGCATCGTCTTACCATTGCCAAAAGACCTGATGCCAGCATAGCTAATCTGTACTGTAGTAGCATTAAACTTGTTCATGTCGTCCTCGGTGATAAGTTGAACATATCGAGACGGCAGTCGTACACGAAACTCTGAATTTAGCACACACGTTATACACTTGCTATAAGTTGTCTCCACCTTCCGGAAATCCGATGCAACATACAGCTTCCCAACCACAAAGTCAGACAGTGCCCCATACTGAGCTGAACCGTTCAGCTTCGCAATAAGTCCGTCCATGGTGATAATGTTTACTAAAGTGGTTCCCCTCCTCTCAGGTCTGCTATTTATAATGGCTGCTGTTCGAAAATATTACCCCTCCCCCATGATGGATCATAATGCACATCCTAAACAACAATGCGTTCAGGCATGGACATGAACAGTCTAGTCTGCATGCATTACACTCATGTTAGATTTTTTCACGTACCGCGCCTTCAACTTTCTAAACGTAGGACAGTCATATTCTGTCTGTAAATCACAGAGATTTACTTTCGCGGCACAATAGATGCTTAACCACCTCTTCTGCTCCGGACCCGCCACGAAGACACCATCCTCGTTTAACATTGAGGTAGGTACAGCACACACTTTATCATATTCTAAATCACCATCGCTCCAGTTGAGACCGTGATAATATTTTTATTTTTCCAGCCCTTTATTTGTTACCCTACTTTTCCTGTCGAGAGCCGGCCAGGGAAACGGGGGTATAAATGTACTTGTTGTTATACGTCCATCAACATATGCTATAGAGATATGTTTAATAATGAAACCATGCTGTGACGCACAGCCCTGAAAGTTCACGAACATTATGATAGTCGGATGGTGAATGGACTATAGTTGTGACTTACATCAGTATTTTAAATACTCTGTCACATACATTATACGTGACTTGGCTGTCATAAATTATTAAAACGTAGGCTTGAGTGAAAACGGGGAAATTCTCCGAGGCACTCATTTCGATCCTAAAGTCTACTACACCAGACTTTATTCGATCGTCCTGTTAACTAACGCCGAACACTAGTGGGGGTGCTGTGTTCATCAACGCATTCGGTTCCAGTGTCAATGCGTGCATTTGTCCATAGTAGGATCATTGGAAGTCGGCGTACATTTGATACAGTACCATATACATATCATTTGTAAAATCAATGTAAAAATCTCCATATGGGTAAGACTCAGAGTTTAAGAAAATATTAACGTTCTTAATATGTACATGATCGAATTTTGAAAGTCCTATATGGTGGCGTTCTGTTTGCCTATCTGAAACGTGACTATTATATAGCACGGTTTTTCACTTTTGAAACTAGTTTTAGCATTCCAATGTATGGTCACGGAGCGTGGTACACTCTGGTACGTCTCTAAGCTCCATGTACGAAACACAATATCGACGTTCCTTCCTATCGACGTTTATCCGCATATTTCAAAATTTTGACACCCTCTGACATTATTACCTGCATGTGGGGAAGGAACCATTAAATAGAATGTATCGCCAGCGCTGCAGCTTCCAGTGCGGCGGCCGTATCCAGGCGTGTGTTCGATCGCATGTTGGCCATGAGAATAACTAACTCTTATTTGAATTAATAATTACATTCTTGTAGTCTTCGGCGAACCTTAACAGCATGACTAGCGGAATACATACTTTAAATTTACCATTAGCATAGGCGGGGACTGTAAATTCCTCTTCGATCACCCCTGCCTGCCATTTTAGCCACTGGCAGTTGGTTATTCATCAATGAGAGATAGTTCTTTACAGTGGCCATGATTCTAATATCTCTCGTGGCATCCGCTTCTCACCCTTCAGTTCGTATGCAATTCTACTTATCATGTGTAGTATACCATTTATAATGATTTTTGTTTGTCACGAGTAGGGCATTGCCTGCCTTTTTTAGTGCTCCTCGGAACCTCAAATATGAATTATAGGACGGTGTATATATCTTGGTTTTGTACTGGCATCCGAACCTCGGACGAGGGTACGTACAGACTTGGCAGATAGGGAGTGTAAGTGTGAATTTCCGCCTTGGTGATCGGTGATCGCGTTTTCTAACACCGCTGGCTCTGCTACGTTTAATATTTCCACGTCCTTACTTGCTGTTGATCGACAGACCCAAACTTCTAAGGAAACGAACATTTTAAGATGTTAGCGCTCTGCATTATGTCTAGTACTGACTTATGGTTTGGCACAGTAAGCCTTATTTATTACTTTTGTATGCACACACTTAAATTTCAGTCCCATATTTCCTTAAATGTAAGCGAACTGTTATTTCCTCGCCACGGAAATTAATCAATCGGCTGTCTTGGTCTACTATAAAGACTATAACTTCCTGTACGTTATCCGTCATGACCGGAACGTAAATGGGCATCTTTGGTACATTCACCAGCTTAAAGCCTGGTGGCACCACCGCGGAAAATTTGTCTAGTGTCTGACTAGCCTTACCATTGAGGTACGATCCGCTAACCAAATTACAGTTTATTCTCATAATGTTAATGGGGAAGATATTTACTGGCACAGTAGATTCANCAGGGATGTCACCTCGCTTGAATCTTCGTGCTAGTCGCACACTGGGACCACAATATTTATAGCCTGGAATGTGTGACTTGAAAGGGAGGTTTGATCAATGTATTAACCACACCATGCCCATGGTGCATTGTGACATACTAACACATATCCTTATTGCTTACATTTANTTAACCACACCATGCCCATGGTGCATTGTGACATACTAACACATATCCTTATTGCTTACATTTACTTTATATGTTTTGTGGCTGACCACATCATCCAACCTCGAACTTGATCGTCAATGCCTGATGACTGACATTAGTATTGACATTTAACAATTTACATATCAATTCAATGGTGATAGTGTTATGCTTCCATATCTACTTTATACAATTTGTGGCAACCCACATCACCCGACCTCGAACTTGACCATTCATGACTGACATAAGTATCAGGGTTTACCTGTTTAAGTTTCTGTTCAATGGATATAATGCCATTCTTCCACATGTGTGTTATATATTTTGTGGCCGTACACATCACCCGACCTTGAACTTGGACATTAATGTCTGATGACTGATATAAGGTTCGCAGTTTAACCATTTGCATACCAATTCAATGGAGATTGTGCCACAGTCCGCCACTTTTCCAGTCTGCATCGGCATCGTCGATGATGAAACTGATGCTTGTGGATCACATCATAGAAAGTTTCTACCCAGCACCATGCAGGGTATCATAGTGGGACCGAGAAACTGTGGAAAGACTTGTGTGCTTCTCAGCATTTTGGAGGAACCCAATAGTTTTCGGTTCGAGAACATTTACCTATTCCCGAAATCCCTACAGCAGCCAGAGACTGTGGCGGACTTCAATATATTTTCCTTTTAGTGACAATGAAGAAGTCGGGCAGCCAAGTGATGCTTTACCAAACTTTGTAGCATGTGAGTAAAGATTGGAAAATAATAAGTAATGATAAAATTAATGCTTGGGCAGTCATCATCGTCAATTCTAGACATAAGGTTTTAAATTTACAACATTTGGTCACTGGGGAAATTATGGTGGCGAAGGTTTTGATCGGTAATGTAGAATATACAGTAATGTCAGTGTATCTCCCTCCTGGTAAAGAAATCGATTACATAATTAAACAGATAGAATTAATTGTCAAGGTTGTAGAAAATAAAAATTTAATAATAGGAGGAGATTTCAATGCAAAATCCTTGATGTGGTATTCAAAGACTCCAGATGACAGAGGTGAAATTATTATAAATTTAATAGAGAAATATAATTGGTTTTTGTGTAACGAAGAAGGAAATTTGTATACATACGACTCCATCCACGGGCAAGAAAACATAGATCTAACTTTAGTTTCCAGGGATTTAAAAAACAGAATAATTGATTGGCAGGTAGAACCTAGTATCAGCGATCACAATAGAATCAGATTTAAACTAAGTATAGAAACACTAGAAATAACAGTAACACCTAAAAGATTACACCAGTATGTAAAAGATTGGGATAAGGTTAGGGAAATAATATCACGAGACATAAAACAAATAAAAACAGAGGAACAAGTTAACGATATAGCAATTAAATTACAGGAACTAATAATTAATACATGCAAACAACAGATGAGATTAACTAACAATAAGAAATATAAAAGTAACTGGTGGTGGAACAATGAATTAACAGTATTAAGAAGGAAAGTAAATAGAAAACATAGGAAATACAGAGGGTGCTGCGAGTGCAATGCGAAATTAATTTATAAACAGGAATATAAGGAAGTCAGGAAGCAATATAAAAATCAAATTAAACAAAATATATATAACAAGTGGACAGAATTTATTAGGGAAGAAGCTTTAAAATCACCATGGAACTTAGTGGATAAAATCGCTAGACGTAAATTAAAAAAAAAAGAACCAATAGCCAGCCTAAAAATAGAAGACAAATATACAACAACTATAAAAGACACATATACACAACTTATGAATAAACTTTTGCCTAATTTAGAAATAAACAATGAGATAAAAGTTAACATAATAATCAATCCAACAGAAGATCAAACAACGCAACAAATTACACTAGATGAAATAGAAATTGCAATAGAGAAATGTAGTACTAAAAAGGCTCCAGGTATAGATACCATAACAATAGAAGTGATTAAAAATATTTGGGNTACCTCCCCACTCTTACCGCCTCCCTTCATAACGAAACATAAAGTTGTAGTCATATGTGTTTGGTACTGAGAAGTTAGTTTCAAAATCTATCACCGCAACAGACCACACACTGCCCAGGTTGAATGGGGGAAGTGCACAGAATGCAGTTCTCAGCTATTGCCCGACACAATCAGGGTTACAGTCATGACTGATGATTACACCTAGTTCATCCCTGTTAAGTATATAGCTATCTTGAAAGGAAGCGCAGACATAGGTGTCCACAGTTCCATTCTCGAGGCTGTTGCTCTGCCTTGTGGTTGTAGTATAATTTCGCCCCTCAAGTAAGTTTTCAGTTCCAGCAGGGCCCTTAAGTTGCCATAATTTTCAAAGTATTCGACCATATTGCTATGCTTTTTATATGCAATCCAATAAGTTCTCGGCCCGATGCTAGTATTTAGGTTTACTATACCACACTCGACCCGCTTCGTGCGGTGCAGTAGACGATCATGCATGAACAAACCCCGAAAATTAACTATTTTTAATTTAGTGCAAACTTTCTTATGTCTGTGTTGGTGAGTGGTTGGTGGGACAGTGTCCTTAAGGGCCTTTCATTCTCCCAACTCTCCAACATATTAACTTTATCCTGCCGCTGCTCCCTANGTGGGACAGTGTCCTTAAGGGCCTTTCATTCTCCCAACTCTCCAACATATTAACTTTATCCTGCCGCTGCTCCCTACCGCACAGCATGGATGAAGATACAGTCCGCCACCATTTTTTTTACCCCTAGCAAGTGCTTCCATATTCCTATTATGTCTCAAAGTCTCTGATAGCAGTTTGTTTTCCCCCTTCGCCGTGTTCACGGCTCTAGCAATACAACTTGCACTGCCGATAAGACTACCGAGAACGCCTAGCGCTGGTAAGATGAAGGGTAATATGCCTCCATGCTTCCCTACTTTGCGCAACTCTGCCAGTGCACTTCTTCTTCCTTCCAACAAAATTCAAACCCATTCCCCTCTTGACTTTAGTTTTCATAATCTTGGACACTCCCCAAGCAGCTAAATGTTCGCCAAGTGTGGACTAGGNTTGGACACTCCCCAAGCAGCTAAATGTTCGCCAAGTGTGGACTAGGACGATCTAACTATTGCCTTGGCTTTATCTGCAAGAATGGTGTCGGCCTCGAGCCTATCTTCCAACTTGCTACTGATCGCATAGGCAATATTGTGTTCCTTGCACGCTTCGTCCAACGAATTGACAGGGATGTCACCTCGCTTGAATCTTCGTGCTAGTCGCACACTGGGACCACAATATTTATAGCCTGGAATGTGTGCCTTGAAAAGGAGGATTGATCAATGTATTAACCACACCATGCCCATGGTGCATTGTGACATACTAACACATATCCTTATTGCTTACATTTACTTTATATGTTATGTGGCCGACCACATCATCCAACCTCGAACTTGATCGTCAATGCCTGATGACTGACATTAGTATTGACATTTAACAATTTACATATCAATTCAATGGTGATAGTGTTATGCTTCCATATCTACTTTATACAATTTGTGGCAACCCACATCACCCGACCTCGAACTTGACCGTTCATGACTGACATAAGTATCAGGGTTTACCTGTTTAAGTTTCTGTTCAATGGATATAATGCCATTCTTCCACATGTGTGTTATATATTTTGTGGCCGTACACATCACCCGACCTTGAACTTGGACATTAATGTCTGATGACTGATATAAGGTTCGCAGTTTAACCATTTGCATACCAATTCAATGGAGATTGTGCCACAGTCCGCCACTTTTCCAGTCTGCATCGGCATCGTCGATGATGAAACTGATGCTTGTGGATCACATCATAGAAAGTTTCTACCCAGCACCATGCAGGGTATCATAGTGGGACCGAGAAACTGTGGAAAGACTTGTGTGCTTCTCAGCATTTTGGAGGAACCCAATAGTTTTCGGTTCGAGAACATTTACCTATTCCCGAAATCCCTACAGCAGCCAGAGGCTGTGGCGTACTTCAATATGTTTTCCTTTTAGTGACAATGAAGAAGTCGGGCAGCCAAGTGATGCTTTACCAAACTTTGTAGCATGTGAGAAAAGATCGGCAGTGCAGCAGTATTTCAGCATGGGTCGACATGTGGCAGTGGATTCGATTTACCTATGTCAATCTTATTCCTTGTATGCCAAAGCAGCTTCTGTGTGACAATGCTAATTTCCTCGTTCTATTTTGCATGAATGACCTGAATTTACATCATGTTTACTCCGATCATGTTAATGCAGATATGATGTTCGACAGATTTAAAGACATGTGTGAATGTTGCTGGCTCGAACCACATGGTTTCCTTGTACTAGCTAAAGATTTTGCACCTCATAAGGGAAGGTATCGGAGGGGTTTCGATCATTTCATTATCAATCATCGGTGAAAAATGAACTACACAGTATCCAAGTTCGGTCATAGTGGCATGAAGCATGCGATGGACAGCTGTATTACATCTACTAGCCATGGGAACTGCAGTTACAGAGGGAAACGAACCAAGAATCTCGGAGGAGCGAAACATGATGTGATGAGGTTAATGTATCCTTTGTCCGCAGCATTACTTCAGAAGCATTGTAACCAGTGGCGGAACTTCAGGCTGGCATTGATACAGGGGAGATGGGATGGTGACTCCTGTGTGAGGAAGGTGATCGGGCAATTAAGGTGGTATGGCAGTACCGTGCTATAGTAACCAAGCCCTTCACCGCACCATCTTAGGAATGGTGGATGATGCGTTACTCATGCTTCCCCTGTTATTGCGGATTGTGCTTTGCCAAACGTATCCCTATGAGAACCAGTTTCCTCGTGGCTAGTAAGGGGTATCTGCCATAATGGCTTGGGCCGATAGTTGGTACCTAGGCCCGACCACTTGGCGAGGTGTTGGACCACTTGGCATTCAGGCTGTTGGGGCCCAAGACCGGAATTTCCTGTGTGAAGAAATTCTAATGTGTGGCAAAGGACAAGTGTCCGATTACAGCTCGCTAACTGTGCTGCTGGTGGATGGGTGATAACAATGGGCAATGATGAACACTGGGAGAACTCTGGAGTTGTGGGACCTACGGGTACTCATGAGAAAGTACCTGCGGATTTTTATAATGATGGAAACCTGCCATGCAGGGTTATGCTGCACACTGTCGGCTTGCGGTGTGGTTGGCAGGGCTGTCGTACATGAGTAAACCCACTAGTACCATGTCAAATAAGTGGGAGCACGGGTTGATCGGGTTGGCCCCATCAGAGGTTCTATTTGGTGTTCCGATCAATAGAGGTTGGACTCGTGCTGGCAGTGGTTAACTCCGTATGGTGGAGGAGGTCTGAAGAGATTCTCCCTCTTCAAGAAAGACCGAGCGGTGAGCAGACACCTGCTCCGGTAGCATCCTGGCAAGTTGTTAGGGGTCCGGATAGTGCTCCGGCCAGACCACACGCTTGGTAATCTGAGTACGAGGATCTCAGGCCTTGTGGAAGGGTGCTCCTGGTGGAGCTTGTGTATCAAGTCGGGGCTTTGGGCTTTGTTACCTCAGATTAATAGCTGGGACACCTTTGTTGAGAGGACGTGATCCCTTTTCCCTGACGATTGGGCGGCCCTAGCGTGGTATGGCCGTAAGGCTAAGAGTGCTACGTAAAAATAACAAAATTATGGCCGAAATTCTGTGTGTTTGCTTATACTGGCATTTATACGCATCTTCGCACACTATTGTCTGGTATGACTCGGATCACTGCTTTAGAGACGAAACTGAGCGGTGTGGGGGAGCGAACAGCTAGAAGAGTTCATACAGTCATGACAAATGAATTAGGCCCATTGACTGAAGACATTCACAAACTGACTGCTTTGGGTGGGAAGCTCACCACCGTTGAAGGCCGTCTCTTCGATGCTAACATACTAACTACTAACATGGAATTGTTGCTTGGTACATTAATCGAGTGTGTTTCTCAACTGACTGATTTGGCTTCTGGCGATGCACTTGAAGCTGTGGAAGGGCGACTGTTCGGCAATACGAATGCACTGTCAACCAATATGGAAGCTCAGATTCGCAAATTAACTGAAGATGTACAGAAACTAAACACTTTAGGAGGCAAGATTTTAGCTATGGTGGCAGAAAATTGTCGATGTGGGGGAGCAAGTTGGTGTCAGAGTTCTTGCCAGTTTAGCTGCAAAACTAGACGACCACCTTAATGCCAAGGCCACGGGTGACATCGTGCTAGCCTCAATAAGTAAGAAGCTGGAATCGAACCTCAATGCTGTTCGTATGATGTCCACTACGATTAATACCCAAATTCCGACTTTGACTAACGATGCTCGGAACATGCTAAGAAGTAAGCTTGCAGCCATGGAGGCAGAACTCCTTGTTTTGGGTGAACGAATTTGACAACAGAATTCTCACTGCCCTGGCAGTTACGTTGAAGGATCACCTTATTGTGGTGAATGAGGATGCAGGCAATCTGGCTGCTTTGGAAGACAAGCTCACTCCTGTGGAGACGAAGCTCGGGACCGGTTGACGTTAAGGTATTTGTCAACCTTTCCACTATATTAGTCGAGCATCTCAATGTCTCGAGCCGAGGTGCAGGCACGCTGAACGCATTAAGTACACAGCTAGAAAGTGTAAGCAGCATGGAAACGAAACTCAGCTCTGTATTCGAAGGAATGACTAATAGACTTCGTACTCATATAACCGAGGTGCTAGATAGTTGTAACCTAGCTTTGAGTATGGGACTCATAGTTATTCAAGAACTTATACGACACAGGATTGTTCATAATCTAAATGATCTGCATGCATATGATGACAAATGGACACATTGTCAACATGTGCGTAATGCCGCCATCCAGTGAATCACAATGTTTGAAGACAAAATTGTCAATCTGATTGCGCATGGATCCATTGTCTAATATATATATAGTATGAACATTTCACTTATATTATTAGTACAATGGCTGCTACCATCGAGGATTTCCACCATGTAATTGCAAGTTTGTGTAATAAATACCTACTAGCAAAGCGTGCGCCCATGGAGCATGGTGCTGTATTGGAAAAGGCCTTCCGTCTGCTCACATCTCGGCAGGATAATTTACAGAGGCAAACTGTTCTCCCTGTCGACGTGAATACTGAACCGGACATCGAACTCAAGATTTTTTCAGAGATGGAGGTTACTGTTCACGATAATGATTATTTAGCCTCACGAGTTCAAATTTGACAAACAATGATGCGACCAGCAACACATATAAGGATGAGACACATCCATAGTTCGACATTGTTGCCGGGCTGATCCGGACGTCGGCTAAGCAAGCGGCTCGGGACTGGTTTCGAAGCTTGATGGGGACAGTCAGCTCGAGTATGTGTTCTGGGACGATGTGAATGAACTTGTATCACGTCTGCGAATGCTAATCGAATCTCAATAGGCTGACAATCAAGCACACACGAATGAGATTGTGAATATTGTGGAAGAATTGCATTAAAGTGAATATATATACTAGCGTCACGTGCACAGATCGCCGCTGAGCTTCACTGGCCTGCACGGCGCTATTATCGCAGGTGAACAGTGTCCGTCTTTGGACTTCGTGATTTGTATCAAGGTGACCTGGTTGAAATGATTCAGTATACCTCTGTTAATAAGGGTTATATATATATGCTGACAGTAATAAATTGTTTCAGCAAATATGCTTGGGCTGTCCCCATTANTCTGTTAATAAGGGTTATATATATATGCTGACAGTAATAAATTGTTTCAGCAAATATGCTTGGGCTGTCCCCATTAGCTGGAAAATGGTGAATATGTTGCTAATGCTATGAAAACTTTTTACGAGATGAGGGGCTGCCTAAAAATATGCAGATGGATCTTGGCAGGGAATTATACAAATAGCCTTCCGTTCACTAATGAATTTAATAAAATTAGTCACTGCAGTACGTAATATGATAAGAGGGCCTCCATTATGGAACGATTTGACCACACACTGAAGAATGTCATGTGATTGAATTTTCGTCACAGGGTAGTTACATTTGGCTGGACATACTGCCTCGCCTGATTTCCGACTATAATGGACGTGTTCACCGGACCATCCTCATGCATCCAGTGGACGTTAAGGATACTTCGTTGCTGTCGGCTGGGTTTGAAAATGTGAAGAGTTTGGACAGGCGCAAGGCTAAACAGAAGATTGGAGACTTGTCTGTGTTTCGCGGATCAAGACGAATTTTGCCAAATAGTACACACCGAACTGGTCTTCTGAGGTCTACAGAGTTGACAATATTCGCCATTATGAACCAAGGACCTATGAACTCGTGATCAGAATGGTGATAAACTGAAGGGAGGATTTTACGCACAAGAGATTATGGCAGCGAAGTTTCCTGACGTATATTTGGTTGAGGAGGTTTTACACTGTCAAGGAGATAGACTATTCGTCAAGAAGGCTGNGCGAAGTTTCCTGACGTATATTTGGTTGAGGAGGTTTTACACTGTCAAGGAGATAGACTATTCGTCAAGAAGGCTGGATTCCATTCTGAGCATAATAGCTGGATACCGAGGTCAGCGCTTACTGGCATGTAATTTTTCTGCAAGGGAGTTGTGTATGTCTTTGTATGTACCGTAATTGAATGTTTTTTTTATATTTTTTAAAGAGATANGCGAAGTTTCCTGACGTATATTTGGTTGAGGAGGTTTTACACTGTCAAGGAGATAGACTATTCGTCAAGAAGGCTAGATTCCATTCTGAGCATAATAGCTGGATACCGAGGTCAGCGCTTACTGGCATGTACTTTTTCTGCAAGGGAGTTGTGTATGTCTTTGTATGTACCGTAATTGAATGTTTTTTTTATATTTTTTAAAGAGATANTTTTTCTGCAAGGGAGTTGTGTATGTCTTTGTATGTACCGTAATTGAATGTTTTTTTTATATTTTTTAAAGAGATAACAAACTTTATTCTTAGACATTGAATTGTGTGTACATTATTATACCTACTTCCATCCTGTAAGTTTGATATTTTCTTGCTTTCTGTATTGCTGGCACTCACACAGAAATGGGTCGGTGACTTTTTCGGTAAAAGATTTGCCTGCGCGTTAATTGGAATGCACGACCTACTTAAGTAATTTTCTCGATCTCCGAGTGACCTGTAATTCGGTCACGGTGGGTGTGGGGGACCGGTAGTGCATTGTCGTTTGTCGGGCGCTGCTGGAGATAGCTTCTGCATACTAATGTGTCCAGTCACTTTCCAGGTGCCGGGCGCTGGTCGTGAGAGTCTCTGTAACCGACCGCTCTCCCCAATATCCTGCAGGTGTTGTATATTGTAGCTTGTTTTGCTTGTATGGCAAATATGAGTATGTCCATGTGTGTTGGAGACCTTGAGGTGGGAGGCTGTGATATTGAATAATACACTGGAGAGCCAAAATACTAGTATAGGCGTGCGTATGCAAATAACACAGGTATGGAACCAATCAGAGTAACACGATGCGGTCGGCAGTGCCTATATAAGACAACAAGCATCTGGCAAAGCTGCTAGATCAGTTACTTCTGCTACAAATACAGGTTATCAAGATTTAAGTGAGTTTGAACGTGGTGTCAGTCGGCGCACGAGAGATGGGACATAGCATCTCCGAGGTAGTGATATAATCTGGATTTTCGCGTANAACGTGGTGTCAGTCGGCGCACGAGAGATGGGACATAGCATCTCCGAGGTAGTGATATAATCTGGATTTTCGCGTACGACCATTTCAGGAGTGTACCGTGAATATCTGGAATCCGGTAAAACCTCAAATCTTCGACATCGCTATGGCCGGAAAAAGATCGTGAACGAATGGGACAAAATACGANGGAATCCGGTAAAACCTCAAATCTTCGACATCGCTATGGCCGGAAAAAGATCGTGAACGAATGGGACAAAATACGACTGAAGAGAATCAGTAAACATGACAGACATGCAACCCTTTCTCAAATTGGTGCAGATTTCAATGCTGAGGCATCAACAAGTGCCAGTGTGCAAACTATTCAACGGACCATCATTTATATGGGCTTTCGGAGCCGAAGGCCCACTCTTGTACCGTTGTTGACTGCATGACACAAAGCTTTACGCCTGGTCTGGGACCGCCAACACCGCCATTGGACTGTTGATTACTGGAAACACGTTGCCTGGTCTGACGAGTCTCGTTTCCAATTGTATNACCGCCATTGGACTGTTGATTACTGGAAACACGTTGCCTGGTCTGACGAGTCTCGTTTCCAATTGTATCGGGCAGTTTGACGTGTACAGGTATGGAGACATCGTCATGAATCCATTGACCCTACATGTCAACAGGGACTATTCAACCTGGTGGAGGCTCTGTCATGGTATGGGGCATGTGCAGTTGGAATGAAATGGGACCCCTGATACATCTAGATACGACTCTGACAGGTGACAGATACGCAAGCATCCTGTCTGATGACCTGCACCCATTCATGTCCATTGTGCATTCCGATGGTCGTGGACAATTCAAGCAGGGCAGTGCGACACCCTACACGTCGAGTGTTGCTAAGGAGTGGCTCCAGGACCACTTTTCTGACTTTATACACTTCCATTGGCCACCTAAATCACCAGACATGAACATTATTGAGAATATCTGGGATGCCTTGCAACGTGCTGTTCAGAAGAGATCTCCTACACCTCGCACACCTATGGATTTGTGGACTGCCCTGCAGGATTCAGGGTGTGAATTGCCTCCTGCATACCTTCAGACATTAGTCGAGTCCATGCCACATCATCTTGCGACACTTCTGCATGCTCGCGGAGTCCCTACACGATATTAGGCAAGTGTGCCATTTTTTTGGCTCTTCAATGTAATATTACTCTTAATATTAACCTTTTTCAGGCAGTTTGCTAGTTCTTTAACTAACATTTGGTTGTTAACTGGGTTCGGTTGTCATTCATTCATATTGTGTGTGTGCGGATGTATGTGTGTGAGGGCAATGCTGCAAGGTGTAGGTAAGTGATATGTGTGTGTAGTAGGAGGCCTTGCCGTCGGGGCGTCGTGGCAGGGACTGGCGGGAAGTGAGAGCCTCGCATAACCAATCAATGACGAGTCGGGTGCGTCGTGGCAGGGACTAGCGGGGAGTGAGAGCCCCGCGTAGCCAATCAGTGACGATTCGAGGGCGTCGTGGCAGGGACTGGCAGGGAGTGTGAGCCTCGCATAGCTGTGATGGGATCCTTTAAATATATACAGAGTAGTGGGATGGTATTAGATAATAGTAGAATTTAGCATCATGTAGAGAAAATTCCGTCGGGGCAAGGAAGCACATGAAGAAAACTCCTTAGGGGGCAGGTAAGACTCGGTGAAAACCCTCCTCGCAGGGACCAGTCGGGACATCGTCGCAGGGACCACCCTCGCTTGGAATGCCAGAGCATGAAGTAAGGACCAGTCGGGGCGTCGTCGCAGGTACCCCCTATCTTGGAATGCAAGAGCATGAAGTTGGGGTCAAGATGGATGCCATCGGAAAGGAATGACTGAGCAGTATTATCTATACTGGCTGAAAAAATGGCTCCCATCTGTAATGACCGATAAAATGGCCGCCATTGGTACTGGCTGATGAAATGGGCGCCATCAGAAAGGAATGCAATATGCAGGAGGTCGTCCCCTCATCCCTCGCTCCGCGCCCCTCTTTCTACAATTGTCCTTTTATAACTACTTCCATTCATGTTCTACTACTATAACTTTCTACTGTTCCACAGACATGGCAACTGAAAGGTAAAGTAATATGCATTATGTTTATTTTCAGGTAAGTGTTGTGAATACCGAGGAAGACCCCATTTTAATAATTGAAAAGAGTGTGTTGCTTCCAGCTCCAACTTCAGTGCCAAGAAAAAGGGGACACATGGCATTTGAAAAGAACAGGTAAAATTAGATTGATATGGCACAATCGCAGATGTCCTCAAAAGAACACGAGTAGTTAGAAATGGTATGTTTGGCGCCAAGGGATTCGGGTTGGAGATTCGTCGTAGGGACACATCCTGGAGCTATGTTATGAAGTTGGGGATTCGTCGTGGGGACACAGCCTGAGGCTATGTTGCGATACAAAATGACCGCCATGGAATGTTCTAGAAAAAAATAATTTAAAACTTAAAAAAAATAATNGAATGTTCTAGAAAAAAATAATTTAAAACTTAAAAAAAATAATTAAAAATAAACAAATATGAAAATGAAAAAATGGTTGATATTTTTTTTGAAAATGGTGGAAAATCTTGAAAACAAAATGGCCACCGTTGAAGTGGAATGCAAGAGCAGGACGTTTACATACTGGCTTACAAAATGGTCGCCGTCGAAATGGAATGCAATAGTAAAAGTTTACGCATCGCCTGGGGACATCCGTGTCCGTGTGTCCCCATCCCCAATCCATTGGCGCCAAACATACAATTTCTAACTACTAACATGAATGGGAGGTCGTTGGTATTACAGTTACGACAATTTAATGACAACTAGCAAACTATAGCGCACAAATTCATTGCGGATATTATTTTCTATGGGAAAAGAAACAAATTGACTGATTTTTCAACAATCCTTTTGTCTCCCCCTCCTTCCATCCAATATTTTTCAACCCCATTCATATAGACAATGTGGCCTTTCAACATCCTTCTCCGCATGAATATCCCTTACATACATGTCATTAATTCCCTGCTCCATCTGCATTCTCTACGACGCGCAATGCACATAGTGTCATGTATCTCAGAGTCCTTCACCAGTACAATATCCCTCAGTCCCCACGNTCTCTACGACGCGCAATGCACATAGTGTCATGTATCTCAGAGTCCTTCACCAGTACAATATCCCTCAGTCCCCACGACACCATTGAAACCACCACCCGTCTGCATACTTCAATTAATAAGAAAGTTCGTCCTCACAACAAGTGGCCATTGCAAAGGAGGGCGAAGACCTGGTTCAACAGTACTTTCACTAAAATGTTTTGTGTCAATACTCAAACATTTACATCTTACAAAAACAGGTGGTTCATTGTTGTTCATATGTTGTTATTCATACTCGTACATTTTTAATATAGATAGATTTGGAATGTAATATCTCTATTATTTATTGCTTACCTTTATATCCTGCTTCAGACTATGATACACTGCCGAACGTGTTTCTGGGATAATTGATTATAACTATTGTGGTCATATTGCGGCACTGAACTTCATCTCTTCAAATGATCTTCCTAAATCCAGACAACGAAGAGTAACTGTCAGCTTCTCTTGATCATTCACAGATTGTCTCAACGCCGTAATTTGTTTTTGTATAAATGGCTTCACCGGGCTAAGTAACTCGTTGAAAACATTTTCATCCATTCGCAAAAAAAAAAGTACGAAAATTGGTTGCATCCATCTCTTTCAGCAATCTTGCGTGGATATATATATATATTTTTTTCCTTTCTTGGTACCACTCAGTGGACAGCCTTCTTTCACGAGACAATCGCTACTGCCAGTCTCTAAATCANTTTTTTTCCTTTCTTGGTACCACTCAGTGGACAGCCTTCTTTCACGAGACAATCGCTACTGCCAGTCTCTAAATCAGATTGTTGTTGGAGCCAGGTGTCGGCTGTGGTCTGGTTGGAACGTGCAACGCCGGACCCGACCACAATGGTTGGGTTGCTCGGTAGTGAGGGGCGGTCGTATCGGATAGTGTGTAGGGCCTTTAATACTTCGAGAGAGGTCAGGTAGTGTTGTGAGGGTAACTGAATTGGAATTCGATAAGTATATACAGACTGGCGAATCAAGAAAATGAACTAAGAATAAGTGAGTTTAGTGAAATTCTCGACATTCAGTAAGAATTGCATATATAAATCAGTAAAATTTTACCGTGACATTAATAATTTATCTGGCAATGATAACCAGAGGAAACATTTAAATTGGCTTTAACTTATTGGGCTCCATTTTCACAAAATAAAATTTAGAGTGTGGGCAACCCCGCTAACACGTAAGAGTACATCGCAAGGCGTTAGGGAAAGTGAACACTATTAATGCACGATGGCGTGTTGTGTGATTTAACGTGGTTAGTCCTTGAGTGTTTAAAATGCCGTCTTTGTTTGGATGTTGAAGTGTGCACTTGATCAGTCTGAGCGAAAAGGAGTTTTCGGTTGCCATCATTTTCGAGAAATTGCATAATGTAACATCGAATCACAACATTTTCAGTGANGCGAAAAGGAGTTTTCGGTTGCCATCATTTTCGAGAAATTGCATAATGTAACATCGAATCACAACATTTTCAGTGATAGAGCATCATGTATTAATTTCTCGAAAACAGAGGCTTCGGGGGTAAATACACAAGGCAACTCTTTTGTTTACCATGTACGGTAGATCATTAATCCGCATGGAACAACCCAAACATATCANTAAATACACAAGGCAACTCTTTTGTTTACCATGTACGGTAGATCATTAATCCGCATGGAACAACCCAAACATATCAGTGAATTACATCTTCCAGTGCACAAATGAGTTGCAGCCTCTCCTTTATAAAAGGGGATGATATCGGCAGCCAATTTTTTATAGTTTGCATTTCGTTGTTTAGTAATGTGTTATCCAGAAACTCGGAGATGCATTTTGGTTATGTAACTAGCAATAAATGTCATTTTCAGCTACACTTTCAATAACAGTCACCCTTCCGGAATACACATAGGCTATAGGCTACACATTCTACCTATTTTTTTGATGAGGAATCATCTGCCGAAGTTTGCGGGTAGAGTTCATTTCCATCATGTATATTAGTATGATTTAAAATTATAAATAAAATAGGTAAGGAGGGACACATATACACACGTAAATACGTAAGCCCTACATACATTCATATGTCTACATACAAACTAATTGCGCATATCTCGTTAAAAAATAAGCACTTTTATAATAGGCATAGAAAATAGTCTCCGCCCTTAACTGCATCTAACATAACAGACAGGCTTATTGACGTGATGCTATTAAAGCTGTAGGCAATAAAAAAAGTAGTTCAAGTGAGGTAGTATGTTTTCAAATTTGTGATTCGTGAAATTATTTTAATTACTTTTCGTGTTTTTGCACGCAAGCGTGAGAATTTACGTTCCTTGACGGTATCACAATTCCATTTTATAATATTGGGATCGGAACTATGGCAATGTTTATTTTACATTTTGAGGAAAAAATCATAATAGAAAGAAAAGTCGGTCCTAAGACGACTTTTCACACATGCACTAGCGTAGTTGGCCTACACGCCCGTTTACGGTGTGAGGGGTTCAGGGTTCGAGTCTCAGGTAAGGTTAGGGTTGCCACCCGTACTTTATAATAAAGTATTGTACTCTATTTCGGTTAAACGTACTTTATACTTTATGAGGACAATAAAGTACGTGAAAATACTTTATTTTACCTATTTCGACGTTTGAAGGTTTTATTTAATTGTTTACGAAAAAAAATAAAAAGGTAAAGCGAATATTGCGTGGAACAGAACGCATCGCGTCGATAAAATTAAATGCAAAGCAGCACTGTCGCTTTTGAACGTAACCTAAAATGTCAATGTCAAATAACATTATCATGTCAACTTGTCCACTTGTGTGTGTAACTTGTGTTGCTGTTGGTTTTGGAAAATTTCGAAGTTCAAATTATTGTTTTCCGTTTTTGCTTGGTGTGTAGTGTTGTACGTATAAATTGTGTGTGATAATTCTTCAGTTATGGATGCAGATAACTGTATATCTCTAAGTACACCTAAAAAACGATTACTGGAATCGGATCATACAAAGCAAACAAAACGAAGGCAAAAGTACAAAAGCCTGTGGGAAAAATGAATTATTTATATATTTAAATATGATCATAGATTGTAAAGACGCCGTGAAAACGTTCTTTGAAAATAAATATTTGTTAGATG
The DNA here is from genome assembly GCA_002778355.1 of Clitarchus hookeri. NCBI lineage: Eukaryota > Metazoa > Arthropoda > Insecta > Phasmatodea > Phasmatidae > Clitarchus > Clitarchus hookeri. Next base: position 127,085 of record NQII01001494.1, read on the forward strand.
TTGCCAGAAGCAACAAAAAATATATATGGAAAAAAAATAGTAGGTTAAATAAATAATACTCTATTTTAAGATGTTGTACTTTTTTTTATTACCTTAGAAAGGAAATGTACTCTATTTGCTTGAAAAAAAGGTGGCAACCCTAGGTAAGGTAGTAATGGGGTTACCTGAAGTTCACGAAGTAATTAAAAAAAAAAAGCTCTCTCTAGGCGCGGACGGGCTACGTACGTTCGTACAAGCTTACATACATTTATAAGGAAAACAAGTTATAAGTTTTGGATGATGTAAGGGGGAGGGGGACACCTTGAAGGCGATGACTTGCGGCTTTCTCTGATGGCACTAACGCTATTACGCAATCGCACGCACGCCCGAGCCCCACTTGCCGACAAGGCCAGCAGCGGTGTAGCCCAGACAATCACGGGCCAGTGCAGTCGGCCAGTCGCACTCGCAGACGGAGGAGACTCGTCTGAGGTTCAAGGTTTCTGATAAGCGCAGTCAACTGTCTCGGCCTCTCGTGCCGTAAACAAAGCGACAGCTACTACGAGGTAAGGAGAACTTCTTATTCTTCTGCAAGTCGCCTTTCACTTCCTTATAATTCAAAATCGTTGCCGCGTTTTCACTATAGTCGATTCACAATTACGTTACTTTTGCCCTGCTAAAGCTCTACTTCCAGGATGTTCCTCCGCCTCTTCCAACATAGCTTAACCAAGTCTAGAATATTAGACCAAAGCGACAACGCGCGCATTCAGAGTAATAAGAGTTATTTATTATTTAATACCAACACGCCTATTTCTCTCTGTTTTGTAAATATTATGTATAAATGAAATATTATTATGTATAAATACTGTATAAGTAAAATTTTAACTAAACAAATAATAATGTAGATTAATGTTAACGGAAATATAAAACGCTTGTGATACGTGGCATATTCAGGAAACAACCAAACACGCCATTCACGGGGCGATTTTCCAAAGGTTTGAACTGTAAAGAAACCGCGACTATGGTAAAAAACTTATTTAACTAACTCATTAATAAACGAAGAACATTTTGGTACACGTAACTTACAAACCTGTGAAATCCGTAAGACTAGGAACATGAAGCCCGCCTAGCAGACGCGTGAACATAATTGCATGTTTTTTTAATACACATTTTTTATTACAAAATTACCATACACGCCGACTATTTGTTTAGTTGGGAAAGTGCAATAACTACAGAAAATCTCGTGAACGTGGATTTAGAAGCCGTTATTCGTTTGTAAGATACAATTTTCACTTAATGCGCACACTGGCGTCACCATTAAAGTACCACCGTTTCAGTGCTCCACGATAAAATTATCCTCTGGTAGAAAGTATTACTTAAAGATGTTTTGACGACATTTTACACGAAAGCAGGTTCTAACAAGGAGCACTATTTACTCGTTCCGCGGGGTAGGAACCAACCAATAGAATTGCATCTATCAGTACTCTACTTATTTGAATTGTTTTCGTGATTATTAAAATTGCTGTCTATCACATCCATACCATGTATCAACACCACCTGTTTTCAATTCAAAACCGCTGGAAGATTTTATACTCACGAACGCTGAGAAAATGAAGAAAAATGTAGCAAGCAACACGAGAACAATAAAATTTTGTTTTAGGGCCAGTTGTACCATCAAGGGATAAAACTCTGGATAAAACTTATTCTCGTGTTGGGCTTAAAAAGCGTTTATAAAGACTTGTGAAATTCAATTAGTTTTCACAGCGCCATGAGGCGAGCACGTTGTCATAAAAGGAGATATGTTTCAAANAAGACTTGTGAAATTCAATTAGTTTTCACAGCGCCATGAGGCGAGCACGTTGTCATAAAAGGAGATATGTTTCAAAACCTGTTTTCCGGAATATCGGTTCTTTCGACTGCGATGTTATGAAAGACGATAATGTGTTTGTGAAGCAAGTTACTGCGGCTGAAGAGAGTTTTATTCTGTTGAGTTTTATGTACAGGTTCGCTTTGCAAGGAATGACTGCGCACAATGGATCTGGTATTCTGAAGTTCTGCTTCTTCAGACATCCACACAACAGTACAGAGACTAGTGTTAATTATCTCAGTCAAATAGATTCAAGAGACATTATTTGTTGGAAGACGTTTGCTGTTAACGAGCTTGTGGCTACTTCTAATTCTGTAATTAGTATTGCTCAGTCTCCGGCTACTCTGAGTCTTGTGAAAGCTAATTGCGACTACGAAATATTATTGTAACTAAGTATCAGTTTGTTGTCATTTTACTAGTGTAAATCGTAAGAAAACAAACTGTGCCGGTGAGGGTGCGTTGTTTGCCCTAAAGGTGTTAGCCCTAAAAAAAAATTTGCACACATAACTTACACAAACCAGCGTTTGCTCGAAAAGCGTTTACCCTGAACATCGCTTGCCCTAAAGGCGCTTGCCCTTAAATATTTCTCCCTAAATTTATTTTCCCTAATGGCGTATGACCCAAAAGTTCATTTCCTAATGTTGTTTGGCGAAAAATGTTTCCTCCAGAAGGCGTTTATCCTAAATTCGTTTGCCCTAAAGGCGTTTGCGCTAACGTTTAGGGCAAACGAATTAAGAAAAAAATAGATGTACCCGTGAAAGTGTATGTGTGTCACTTATCAAGTAAATTCACAATTCTCGTACAGTATAATTTTAATTATTTTTGCACAGTCATTGAGACAGGTTTATAATGGAAAAAAAGTTTAAAAAATTAGGCCTAATGACTAATAGCGTATACAGTAGTTAATTTCCGTGTGAAATCCCGTCATCGTGGCTTTGTACCATGTAAGTTTCACTTAAATACTATTTTTAAAAAAGGTTTATTATAAAGTGGTATTTTGTATAATCATTTCTTATTAGCCCTTACTTAGTGCAAGAATGAATATAGTGGTTTAAAATGTTTGCATTCCTACACCAGCCAGTTTCAAAGTGCATAATTGTGTTGCTACTGCTGTTTAAAAGAATTGATTACAATATAAATAGGTTTCATTAAAACGTAAAGTTTATAACAAAAAAAAAAATAACGTTGTCGATTTTTTGGTCAAACCCGAAATTTCATAAGTTACTCGTTTAAAACCATAGCGAGAAATGTTCGTCTCGTCAAAATAGCACACAAATCAGTGGTACAGCTTGTTATAGTTAAAACTATGCAGCTGATATGAGCACACGTCTTATTAAAAATTCAAAATTGACTTGACTTTCGTCACATGATAAGACTGTATACTTGTAATTTGGAGTGCATTATGGACAATAGTTACAGTTGCAATAGCACAAGATCATTAACGAAAGTTTGAAACATGGGGAACTAAAAAAATAAATTCTTACAAAACACGACATTATATACCACAAATTTGGAACGATGTTTTGTCGTTTCTGGGCTATTTACATGCTTACAGATAAATATCTGACATTGAGAAACTCAAAGTATTTATAAGCATACATTTGTAAATATCGATAATAAAAAAAAAACTGTCACCAACATTGCCCAAGTTTTTAGGAAAAAATACTGAATTCCCAGTACATTCATTGCCAACATATGCATAAAATAACTACCAAACCTCTTAAAACTCTGGTATATAACCAAAGAGTTAAATGATGTGTTACAAAGTAGTTTGTCTTTTAACAAGGGGTTATGCTAACAGGGTGTTAGGCAACACTAGAATAGACACCTTGGTGATACAATTATCTATACCAACGTCCATCGATTAATGGTGCTCGCAATTTTAGAAGATGTGTGTGTGTGTGAAGAATATTGTTTGTTTGGTAGAAAACAGTATATCTACCTGTAATACTTATAATGTGAAACTNGAAATATTATTGTAACTAAGTATCAGTTTGTTGTCATTTTACTAGTGTAAATCGTAAGAAAACAAACTGTGCCGGCGAGGGTGCGTTGTTTGCCCTAAAGGTGTTAGCCCTAAAAAAAAAATTGCACACATAACTTACACAAACCAGCGTTTGCTCGAAAAGCGTTTACCCTGAACATCGCTTGCCCTAAAGGCGCTNTTGCACACATAACTTACACAAACCAGCGTTTGCTCGAAAAGCGTTTACCCTGAACATCGCTTGCCCTAAAGGCGCTTGCCCTTAAATATTTTTCCCTAAATTTATTTTCCCTAATGGCGTATGACCCAAAAGTTCATTTCCTAATGTTGTTTGGCGAAAAATGTTTCCTCCAGAAGGCGTTTATCCTAAATTCGTTTGCCCTAAAGGCGTTTGCGCTAACGTTTAGGGCAAACGAATTAAGAAAAAAATAGATGTACCCGTGAAAGTGTATGTGTGTCACTTATCAAGTAAATTCACAATTCTCGTACAGTATAATTTTAATTATTTTTGCACAGTCATTGAGACAGGTTTATAATGGAAAAAAAGTTTAAAAAATTAGGCCTAATGACTAATAGCGTATACAGTAGTTAATTTCCGTGTGAAATCCCGTCATCGTGGCTTTGTACCATGTAAGTTTCACTTAAATACTATTTTTAAAAAAGGTTTATTATAAAGTGGTATTTTGTATAATCATTTCTTATTAGCCCTTACTTAGTGCAAGAATGAATATAGTGGTTTAAAATGTTTGCATTCCTACACCAGCCAGTTTCAAAGTGCATAATTATGTTGCTACTGCTGTTTAAAAGAATTGATTACAATATAAATAGGTTTCATTAAAACGTAAAGTTTATAACAAAAAAAAAAANCTACTGCTGTTTAAAAGAATTGATTACAATATAAATAGGTTTCATTAAAACGTAAAGTTTATAACAAAAAAAAAAATAACGTTGTCGATTTTTTGGTCAAACCCGAAATTTCATAAGTTACTCGTTTAAAACCATAGCGAGAAATGTTCGTCTCGTCAAAATAGCACACAAATCAGTGGTAGGCCTACAGCTTGTTATAGTTAAAACTATGCAGCTGATATCAGCACACGTCTTATTAAAAACTCAAAATTGACTTGACTTTCGTCACATGATAAGACTGTATACTTGTAATTTGGAGTGCATTATGGACAATAGTTACAGTTGCAATAGCACAAGATCATTAACGAAAGTTTGAAACATGGGGAACTAAAAAAATAAATTCTTACAAAACACGACATTATATACCACAAATTTGGAACGATGTTTTGTCGTTTCTGGGCTATTTACATGCTTACAGATAAATATCTGACATTGAGAAACTCAAAGTATTTATAAGCATACATTTGTAAATATCGATAATAAAAAAAAAACTGTCACCAACATTGCTCAAGTTTTTAGGAAAAAATACTGAATTCCCAGTACATTCATTGCCAACATATGCATAAAATAACTACCAAACCTCTTAAAACTCTGGTATATAACCAAAGAGTTAAATGATGTGTTACAAAGTAGTTTGTCTTTTAACCAGGGGTTATGCTAACAGGGTGTTAGGCAACACTAGAATAGACACCTTGGTGATACAATTATCTATACCAACGTCCATCGATTAATGGTGCTCGCAATTTTAGAAGATGTGTGTGTGTGTGTGTGAAGAATATTGTTTGTTTGGTAGAAAACAGTATATCTACCTGTAATACTTATAATGTGAAACTACACGAATAAAAAATTAATTAATGCGGCAAATAAATAAATTATAGTAGATTATAAAAAAATATTTACAAAGTGATTCGTCTGTACGAGGTGACATTGTCCTAACAAGCCTATTTATTATAGCGAATGCTCTGTACCAAATATAAAATCTTGGTTGTGCATAGGTATGATGACAAAATGCGAATCAAAATATTGTTCATTTTTAACGGTTGTACGCAGAATTTAGTTTGTCTACAGGGTAGTTGAATTGGAATATTTATAAGGATTCTACAAATTCCGTGTCTCCCCTGGAGATTACTTTAACGAATCTGTGCATTACTTACAATACTAATGTTAAAATGAATCCTATTGCAGCAGTTCAAGCTGGGAAACATGAATGTCAAGTATTGTTAAGTTATTTTTTTTTTTAACGAAAATCATTTCAGCTAAAGATGCGAACTTGGGAGTTTTGATGATTTATTGTAATGTGTACATTTAAAGCGTCGGTTGACCAGTAAAATAAATGCAGTAATAATAATGACACAAAACTCTTGTGCATTCGGATTTGATACATAGGTAATGGAAAGCAGAACTCATTAGAAATCAATACGGCTGTGCATACACTGAATTCCAGCTGTACACGTCAGAAAAATGGTGTCACTGACTAGTAACATGCCAGAACGCTGTTCGCCAATCAACTCATGGTTACTTATTCACCAGTTGGTAGCGCAGCCAGTAGAGAAGCATTCGCAGCACGCGGTAGCCAATCTCGCACATGGACTGGAATAGAGCTTTGCGAAGCCAATCGGCGAACGGGTTCGCACACATCAAAGGAACCACCACATTTCGTTTCTGTGTACTATTTTACTCTGAGGCTTTTCTTGGTACAATTGACAAAGAAACGTTTTTTGATAGTGCTGTGAATGCAATACCGTGCGGGCTGTGACCTCCTTACCACCAGCCAGTAGTTTAACTTATGCTGGAGAGAACTGAAATGTATGTTGGTTGGTCTGCTATTGCTGCTTGAGTATTCTGTGAGTACTCTGACTTTTTTAATTAACGAAGCTGAGGCATATGTCAAGGTGATGTGGGACACATATTTTTCCCTCTGCTGATTTTTTAATTCGTCTCGGTACAGAGTATTAATTTGTAAGACATTTTATATTCATAGACGAACTATGTCAGATACTTTCGGTGAAGCGGGGTGGTATAGGTAATGTTATTTANTAAGACATTTTATATTCATAGACGAACTATGTCAGATACTTTCGGTGAAGCGGGGTGGTATAGGTAATGTTATTTAGCAGTGCTTCGTACTATAGTGTGAAGGAGGTTCGATCCGCGACTTAATAATCGTTTATTTAAACTACTGGTAAAGCATACACGAGAAGTTCCGTGGCTGTACAATGTTTTTTCTTATGATAAACTGATTGTGTATAATGTTAGCTGTAATNGCATACACGAGAAGTTCCGTGGCTGTACAATGTTTTTTCTTATGATAAACTGATTGTGTATAATGTTAGCTGTAATAAAACTTTAGTGTTTTTTTTTTAAGTGATGCGTTCACATTGGTTTCAAATAGTCATGAATGAATTTTCACATAAATCCATGCCAATGATACACTAAACAAGTACATAAATGTATTTAAGTTGGTTATATCATCACAACTTACAGGTATTTGTACGGATCAAGGCACTGCGCACGACCCCCAGAAAAAATTATTATTTAATGCTAAAATGAATAACATCTACGATGTACATGTACCTCAAATTAGACTTAATAGTTTCTCCCGAACAACTTCATATATGCAGGGTTAAAAATAAACGAATAACACAGAAGTTATTTCTATACTTTAACTTTATTTTACGGACTTGCAAAAAAACAAAATAATAGTTACAAACTCAAACTCATTCTTCATTCGACAAATGAATTATGATTTTGTCCTGTTGCAGATAGGTAGGTAGATGTTTGTTGACGGATTGTAATTCGTGTCGTGCATATGCGAGAAGGATGCATAAAAGAACAAGTTTATTTTCCATATACAGTCATCAGTCGCAGAAGTTGTCACAACACTTTTAATTATTTCGCACATAATATTATTTCTCGTAAACATATGAGTACTTAACATCGTATTCGAGATTTTGTTTTGGGAAAACATGATATGATAGACATGTTCTGTGCTGTAGAAACATTTAAAAACCCTTAATGGATAGGTATTACTATAAAATACAACATGGAATCAGATACATGCATGAAACCGTTGTCTATTATTTCGTATTCCAATTATTGTTAAAAAATACGAGTCCGCAGACATGTCACACAATATACTTTTGATTATACATTTCAAAAATTAAAAATAAATATAGTAAATTAAATACATAACTTTTATTTATAAAATTATGCTTTACATATCATATACTTGTGATGTCATATTCGAATTATCCTGAAAATACGGAATTGTAGACATATCGTGCGATATACTTATTTTAAGCGTCAAATGAAAATATTTAAATTTAAACACATAACTTTATTTATAAAAATATGTTTGTCCATAATCGATGGTTGCAGCATCGTATACTATTGTCTTGGAAATACGAATCCACAGTCACATTGCTCGGCATAATTTTTTCTGTACATTTTAAAAGTGAAATAAATATACTATGTTAAATACATAACTTTTATTTATAAAATTCTTTTCTGTATAATTTATGTATGCTAGATCATAATCAAATTATCTTTGAATATATGAATCCATAGACAGGTGGTTGTTTATAAATATACATAATTTAGACCTGTACTGGCAACCATGTCCTGCTGGTCCAGTCGACTAGGGCATCTGTCTACCAATCCAATGTCCGGCAGTTCGCTGCTCCTCACCTCCACAGCTTTTCGTACTGTATTAAACCATATCACAGCGATAGAGGCAAGCGTCTGCATACAGCACATGAAACATCGCCCTTAACCTCCGGCTGACACCAGTGTTCCTTGCAGCCGATGACGACATCAAGCGACATTACCGCTGGCTAGCAGACATCGTGGCAATAAAAAAACATCCAATGTGGCAACCGATACTAGCACCACCTAGCCGATGACATGAGAACCAAGATGGCAGCAGACGATACAATATGGCGGCCTGGCGCGCCCCTAACAACAGCAGATGTAAACAAAAGACAAGCGGAAACAAGATGATGGACATGGTGGACTGCTAAAATAAGATGGTGAACATTAAAAAACAATATGGTGGGCTCAATAACAAGATGGCGCACTCCGAAACAAGATGGTAGCGTTAAAAACAAGAGGGTAAATTAAAAAACAAGATGGCGGATTAAAAACCACATGGCAGACTTAAAACAAGATGGCGGACCTAAAAATGTTAAGGTCTTCCATAATGGTGGATACAAGATGGCGACTAAGCCTCTGGCATTTGCATGATGCCAGTGTCCCCGAACCTACAGATTATACTACTCTTCTTTGATTTGCCATTTCTGTGAGCATCATATTTGTTTTCTGAGAATTGAACCAGCTCAACTAAACATTTGTTAAAGGCTAGAGATGACCAGTCAGCCCCTTTTTTTTGTAAAGTTGCTTTTGTTATTTTCACCTCGCTAACTAGCCAAATTGTTTGACTTCCAAACGTTAACCAGACGGCTTGGCCTCGTTACATCTTCGAGACCCCAAACTGTTCCTAACCTATTGATAATTATTTTAAAAAATAGTGACAGACAAAACAGTACATATGGCCAAATTAATTCACTCTTTTAAACTATTCGCCCCTAGAAACCCAACATTAAAATTTAAAAATACCCATAAAATACTGAAGTTTTGGCGTATGACTAATCCATTTCACTGATTGATTAATCAGCTCTCTCAAATACTAGATAAATATTAGATTTGATGTTTGGGAAGGTTATCTTCAATAATTAAATAATCGGAAAATTAACCTATATTTTCACAACCCTGCAAGAAGTTAACTAGTTGACATTTTATGGTGACTTACAACAAATTAATTAATTAATTTCAACGTAATAGTTACACAAGTAGGTATTTAATACACGCCTGATCGCTCAGTTAATAAATATCAGCTGTATATAGCTTTACTAGTAGTGATAAATACTGTTTAAATAACATAATGTGTATATTTTAAAAACTGTTGATGATTACACCAACGTTATACGCTCTCACACACAAACACGAAGGTTCTGCTTATTTGATGAAATTTGTAATATATCCCACTAAAGGAAAATTAAGCATAAGATACCGATACTAACAATGTTTTAAAAATGAGATTTTCTGTTTACAAGGTGCGGCAGCGTTCGTAGAATATTTTGAAACCCGTACAGTATATAAATAATGTATCCATATAAGTTTCACNTATATTTTCACAACCCTGCAAGAAGTTAACTAGTTGACATTTTATGGTGACTTACAACAAATTAATTAATTAATTAATTTCAACGTAATAGTTACACAAGTAGGTATTTAATACACGCCTGATCGCTCAGTTAATAAATATCAGCTGTATATAGCTTTACTAGTAGTGATAAATACTGTTTAAATAACATAATGTGTATATTTCAAAAACTGTTGATGATTACACCAACGTTATACGCTCTCACACACAAACACGAAGGTTCTGCTTATTTGATGAAATTTGTAATATATCCCACTAAAGGAAAATTAAGCATAAGATACCGATACTAACAATGTTTTAAAAATGAGATTTTCTGTGTACAAGGTGCGGCAGCGTTCGTAGAATATTTTGAAACCCGTACAGTATATAAATAATGTATCCATATAAGTTTCACAAAGTATGAAATACAAGAGAAAGGAACGTCATTTGTCACTGTCTGAAGATGACCCGTGGCAAGTGATTGCCACATCGTACCACATGTTTCTCCATGCAGCTTTGGGAACTTTCCATTACCATTCCTAAAATATCACCAGCGATGATGTTGATGGTACGTAATAGGGTCCTTAAACTTCCCGATGGCTGCAATACGTGTTTGTAGGACTTGTTGGTCGTGGTGCCCTCATAAGATTAAATCCGTACACCTCGGGACTGAGGCGGCCAAATGATGACACCAAATCGTGAAATCACTTCCTTTGTAATGAACTGACGCAAACATTTTAATTCTTGCCTCGTCTCACCTCTTACATTCTTCAGACTTGTCAGAACGACAGGTTTGCACATCGGGTAGAGCAGCCAGCCTTCATTAGCGCCAGCCTCCTCTCATCCTCTCATCCATTGTAACCTTGCATCAGGCAAGGATTCTTTTTTTTTCTTGCTGTGTGCGCCGTCACGACTTTATATTGAAACGACATGCATGCCGCGTCATTGTTGCGCAACCGTGGAGAGTAGAAAGATTTGGGCAGCTCTTTTAACATCGAGGTCTTGAGAGCCAATGAGGGTGGAGTGAGGTGAGTATGGAGCAGCGCCGGAATGAAGGGGTGAGGGAAACGGGACATCCCCGAGAAAATGCTTCGACCAGTGGCATTGTCCGGCACGATTCCCAAGTGCGAATATCAGGGGATGACCCCCGACGGGAAACGAATCCGGTTCGCCTAGATGGGAGACTAGTGGTCTGACCACTACATCGCCACGGCCTCAAGGTGTAGCCGTAGTTGATGCACAAATAACTTCGTACAATATCGCAAAATAACACTGACTGTTGGCAATCAGCCTGGCAGCCATTATTCTAAAAATGTAAGGATCAATGATATCAAAATCACCAACGCCATACACACGGTGACAAAGGGATGTGCAAGGACTTTGTGTGCAACTAAAACGGGTTCACATGACTCCAGTGACATGTTCCGCTTGTTCGCAGAACCACATATGTAACTCGAAGTGCGCGTCACTAGACATAGCCTAATCGTTGTCTTCAACGACTGTGAGTCCTGATGAAAGAGATCACGAATGGTCGGGAAAAATTGTTCGCTTGACAGCGCACCTTGGGGTGTAATTGCCTGCACAACTTGGAGTTTGTATGGATAATAATGGATATCCGGTATTAAAACACGCCTGAATAACAGATCTGAAATGCACTAAATTGCAGCGTGTCGCCAAGCAGATAGTTTTGGGCTCCACGAAATCGCAGTGCGAACATGGTCAGTCATTGCCGGTTTCCCACTGCCCTTTCAGTTCCTCCTGATTTGTAATCACAAGCATGCGGGATTTATGCTAAAGTTACGAAACCACTTTGTAATGACATGAGCGTGTGGCGTATGTCCTGACAAATTATTTTGAAGTGTGGCGAATCGTTGTTATTGAAATTAGTTTCTATCACGAAAGCACCTTGCTGTGCAGTGCAAACGTCCACCATCTGACGCAGCTGTGTCACATACAACAGTGCGATAAGCGAGTAAATCTACACTATCAACGCCTCCGCACTCTGTATTAACAAATGCCTTACGTTATTAAATATTCCATTTGGTAACCCACCGAAATGAACGAACATTAATACTGACACTAAATTGCCGGTTTTTTTGTAGCCCAACATTTGTAATGCAGAAAACTGATTGCACTTGCACACAATTTTGAAATAAGTAGCAAAATTAGTATAATCCGTTAATATACTACTTGAACCTAGTGCAACGTCATGCACTTACTTTAAAAGAGCAGAGAAAGAAACAAAGTGGACAGCAAAGTGTATCATTTATCCAGGCAATAAGTTGGTTTATTCTGGCTGATTAAAAAAAAAATTCAAAAAACAACTTTACTAAAGAAATCTTATAAAAAAATATTTTTCTGAGGTGTTTAATTGGTTCTACAAAATAATAACAACCTAAGAAATCATAACCAGTAATTGTTGTAAAAAGGGGGGAAAAAATATTGTTATATTCTGTAAATATTACGACAAAAATATCACACAACAGAGCAAAAGCTTCTTTCAGTAGGCTTATTCTTGTGACGTTGCAAGAGTTTTAGCTGCCACAAGTTTGTTACACAAGGCTACAGTAAAGTTTCCTACGGGTTTACATAAGAAACGTTAACAATGTCACAGATCGGCTTGAAGTGGTAGGACAAATAGCAAGCTGACGGCAAACAGGTTTACGGAACGCTTGCTTCCTATCTAAATGCAATGGTTCTAACAAAAGTTTAGGCGAGTAGTCAGTTTCATATGGTGTAATGATGTGCTACATATGGTCTTAAATCTTTTTGGCAAACTGAAGTTAATGTTATTGACCTTTGGCTTTTAATAATGTTATCTCGTGTACTAAATTGCTTAAAACCCATCTCACTAGAAAATACACTGCCGTACAGTGAAAATAGCGCACCACGAAGAAACCATATGAAAACCACGTATGTAAATAAATAGCGAGAGTACGGGCTGATANCAGGGGATGACCCCCGACGGGAAACGAATCCGGTTCGCCTAGATGGGAGACTAGTGGTCTGACCACTACATCGCCGCGGCCTCATTGCGTAGCCGTAGTTGATGCACAAATAAGTTCGTACAATATCGCAAAATAACACTGACTGTTGGCAATCAGCCTTGCAGCCATTATTCTTAAAAAATGCAAGGATCAATGGTATCAAAATCACTAACGCCATACGCACGGTGACAAAGGGATGTACAAGGACTTTGTGTGCAACTAAAACGGGTTCACATGACTCCAGTGACATGTTCCGCTTGTTCGCAGAACCACATATGTAACTCGAAGTGCGCGTCACTAGACATAGCCTAATCGTTGTCTTCAACGACTGTGAGTCCTGATGAAAGAGATCACGTATGGTCGGGAAAAATTGTTCGCGTGACAGCGCACCTTGGGGTGTAATTGCCTGCACAACTTGGAGTTTGTATGGATAATAATGGATATCCGGTATTAAAACACGCATGAATAACAGATCTGAAATGCACTAAATTGCAGCGTGTCGCCAAGCAGATAGTTTTGGGCTCCACGAAATCGCAGTGCGAACATGGTCAGTCATTGCCGGTTTCCCACTGCCCTTTCAGTTCCTCCTGATTTGTAATCACAAGCATGTGGGTTTTACGCTAAAGTTATGAAACCACTTTGTAATGACATGAGCGTGTGGCGTATGTCCTGACAAATTATTTTGAAGTGTGGCGAATCGTTTTTATTGAAATTAGTTTCTATCACGAAAGCACCTTGCTGTGCAGTGCATACGTCCACCATCTAACGCAGCTGTGTCACATACAACAGTGCGATAAGCGTGTAAATCTACACTATCAACGCCTCCGCACTCTGTATTAACAAATGCCTTACGTTATTAAATATTCCATTTGGTAACCCACCGAAATGAACGAACATTAATACTGACACTAAATTGCCGGTTTTTTTGTAGCCCAACATTTGTAATGCAGAAAACTGATTGCACTTGCACACAATTTTGAAATAAGTAGCAAAATTAGTATAATCCGTTAATATACTACTTGAACCTAGTGCAACGTCATGCACTTACTTTAAAAGAGCAGAGAAAGAAACAAAGTGGACAGCAAAGTGTATCATTTATCCAGGCAATAAGTTGGTTTATTCTGGCTGATTAAAAAAAATATTCAAAAAACAACTTTACTAAAGAAATCTTATAAAAAAATATTTTTCTGAGGTGTTTAATTGGTTCTACAAAATAATAACAACCTAAGAAATCATAACCAGTAATTGTTGTAAAAAGGGGGAAAAAAATATTGTTATATTCTGTAAATATTACGACAAAAATATCACGCAACAGAGCAAGAGCTTCTTTCAGTAGGCTTATTCTTGTGACGTTGCAAGAGTTTTAGCTGCCACAAGTTTGTTACACAAGGCTACAGTAAAGTTTCCTACGGGTTTACATAAGAAACGTTAACAATGTCACAGATCGGCTTGAAGTGGTAGGACAAATAGCAAGCTGACGGCAAACAGGTTCACGGAACGCTTGCTTCCTATCTAAATGCAATGGTTTTAACAAAAGTTTAGGCGAGTAGTCAGTTTCATATGGTGTAATGATGTGCTACATATGGTCTTAAAACTTTTTGGCAAACTGAAGTTATTGTTATTGACCTTTGGCTTTTAATAATGTTATCTCGTGTACTAAATTGCTTAAAACCCATCTCACTAGAAAATACACTGCCGTGCAGTGAAAATAGCGCACCACGAAGAAACCATATGAAAACCACGTATGTAAATAAATAGCGAGAGTACGGGCTGATATGCACACGATCCCATGTTACTGCATTTGCATTTGACCGCACACCCGGCAGTCGCTCTACAAGCACCGACCAGCGGTTGTACACACTAATTTGTAGTCGAAGTCGCGTAGATGTGAGAAACACCAGACGATAACAAGCAAGCGTACAGAGTGAAGAATGCCGGGACGACGTCAAAGACGTCGCTTTACGCAACTGACGGACTTCGAGAGAGGTGTCACAGTCGGGCCAGTAACCGCAAGTAANGTTACTGCATTTGCATTTGACCGCACACCCGGCAGTCGCTCTACAAGCACCGACCAGCGGTTGTACACACTAATTTTTAGTCGAAGTCGCGTAGATGTGAGAAACACCAGACGATAACAAGCAAGCGTACAGAGTGAAGAATGCCGGGACGACGTCAAAGACGTCGCTTTACGCAACTGACGGACTTCGAGAGAGGTGTCACAGTCGGGCCAGTAACCGCAAGTAAAAAAATTTTTTTTTTATAATTGCTAAGAAATTGTTTGTCATTTTCCAAATTTTCGCAACACTACAAAAATATATCTGGTAAAATTACTCGTTTTTTAAACTACAAAAGCCGTGTTTGTAATAGATCTCAAGAAATGTTTGTACTATATTGACCCGTACCCATGAACTGAAGCAAAATGGCGGACACTCAACAACGTAAAACCATATATAGTATAGCTGTTTGTGCAAAAACTACGGGTGATGTGAAGTGTATTTGCACGCAAAAAGAAACGTATTGCAAGTTTAAATAATGTAAAACACCTAAAACAACTCAAATACTCGTAATATTACAACAATTTTAAAAATACGTGAAGTTACTACATATGTACACAGAACTCTTGAAATGAAATAAATGTATTCTTCAATCTTCTTAACCGAATAACTGCACTAATATTTTGTAAGTATTTACTACAAAAATAATAGTAAAGCTTGTAAGTCAAGTTAGTCTTGCGGTTAAGGGTGTGGGATTTAGTCCCCATAACGAAAATGTGTAAATTATTTTTTATGAAATATATTTTGAAATAATGTTTACCAAATTATCTATTATTAAATAATCAAATTTTTTTTGTAGACGGAAAAAAAAATTATGTTCACTTTTCAATAATGTCAGTTGTAATACAAGCCTATCACTTGCAATATTACAAATATATGTTTTGCAGTTTTTACAAGGGAACTGTTTATAGTTATACAACGGATTTTCTTGGCAACGGTTTCCAAAAAGGTTTTCTCTTAAAAAGTACAAAAAAAACTACAATGTACCATGTGGATCGTTCGGACAATACTTCCCGATGCTGTTGGGGGCAGTAGATACGTGACGGCACCCACATATGGACGACCGGCTCAGGATGGACGAGGTCGACTACTAGTAGAGAGGATCGATGGATCGTGTGTGCCAGGCGCAGAGGGATCTCATGGCACATGGTCCACGATACTGGCCAGTGTTGGGGCTCCTGTATGCCCACGATCCATTTCCCGATGCCTTGTGAAGGTGAATCTGCGATCCCGGCGTCCATTACGTATACTGCCACCAACTCTGTAACGGCAGTGGCGCCAGGCCACAACAGTGTGGAATGCCACAGACTGGCGATGTGTGGTGTTTCGTGATGAGTGCCGCTTAGTTATGGGGACTAATGATAATCGCGCCAGGGTGTGGAGGACCCATGGTGAACACCACGATCCCAATTGCACTATCGAGTGTCACACTTTTCCCATGGCAGGCAGTATAGTCTGAGGTGCCATAGCCTACGATAACCGATCCGCTCTTTTCGAGTTACGTGGAATGTTGGCAGCACAGCTATGTGGATGAGATCCTTCACCCGTATATGCCCCCATTTCTGGCCGGAATTTAATGTGTGATATTTCAGCAGAATAACGCCCGACCGCAAACGGCACGGATAGCCCGTGACTACCTCCGCCATGTCCAAACACTACAATGGCCTGCCCGCTATCCTGACATGTCCCCACTCGAGCATATGTGGGACCATTTGAAACACCGGCTGCCGTTGTGCCACTGTAACCGGGGTTTCGAACACACCGTCCAACAATTGTGGGTCCGTCTTCCTCAGGACAACATCCGGTGACTGCTAGACTCCATGCCAGACCACGTTGCAGTGTGTGCCGTAGTGTGAGGGAGTGCGATGCACTAAGAATATGACAGGACGGAGTACTGCCGATCCATATGTAACTGTCCTGCTTCTCTTTTTTTGTGATCATATGACTTACTCACCTGTGTCATTGCCTCCATAGTGTCTCTATACTATTTTATGTATCCTTCTGTGTGCGTTATTTTTACTGCCCGGCATTGTAATTTTAGCTGCCGTGCGTGTAAATAAGAAGACAGTACAAATCCAAAGGTGCGTGCAAGAGATAGCAAGAAAAGTCTCAAAACTGCGTCAATACATCGTAAAACAAAATATTTGCACACTTTACTACTACACGCGTCAATAGGCAGCTCACGGTGACACGTTTTTACAGAGTATGCTGTAAACGAGAACTTATAGGTAATATGAAACTACATTCAGATGAACCAATTCCAGCAACGAGAAATATATCTTTGAGTTCATATACGAAAAGAACATATACTTAATATTTTTTGCTGTAATTTTTGAGCTTCTTGACTGAAATTTATTTCAAATTCAATAAATGTAATAATTTTTGGCAGTACTTGTGAAGTTAAGGAGTTTTTTCTTTTATAGTGTAGCGTTTAAGCGAAGCCCTAGTACATGCAAATAAAAATTTTTCATTCTAATTCCACAAAATGTTTAAACAACTTAATTTAATAACAATCTATCCAACGAAAGCTTTTGAATACATAATTTCGTTTAATTTAATTTGATGATATCTAAAATGTATCTAGTAGGCTTATTAGAAAAATAAAAAAAAGTTCTTGTTTGAAATTTAAGTTCTTTGCAAAGATCAGTGTCTTACAAGTTAATGTATTTGATATTATTCAAGATTTAAAAAGATAACTGAATTTGAAAATATACAAGAATTCTAACTTTTAAACATGAGAACGAAAATTACTTATGCTGTCAACTGCTAAAAGTAAAAAAATATATATTAAAAACAAACTTAAATGATTGAGTATAATAATTACACGTTACATACAACGATAAAAGAAGTAGGCATACCAGACAGAAGGTAAGTCATCTTGAATGTTTAAGGTGGTAATAAATCCAAATTCTTACAGATGGCGTTGCACGAGGACGTATGGGCTTTAAATAAGCGCGTGCCATGTTCAAGGATTCTTCGTTTGCGAATAAGCGGTACAGTGCTGAGAATGTTTCATTTAAAGTGTGGGAAAATGGGTCGAAAAGTGTAAATGAAGTAGTTGAATTTGCAGGTGTATAAAAGCTTACAGTCATAGAGGTCTGCCAGCAGTAACAAAAACCTCAGTCTAAATGAAATTTTTGTTGGCACTGAGGTCAAGAATCACACTGATGATAAGGGTCCGCCGGCATGTTTCAAGGCTTGTAACTAAAATTCACTTCACTTCCAGACGAGAATTGCTACCATAAATCAATGAGAATCCTTCCCACCCAATTTAAGAAAGAACATATCTCAGAGAACTGCTTGCTTACAACACACATATGTAGGGGCCGTGGTGGTGTAGTAGTCAGACCACTCGCCTCCCACCTAAGCGAACTGGGTTCGATTCCCGGTGGGGTTACTTGGGTTTTTGGAAATGGGAAACTTGATGAACGTTGCTGTTTGTTGGCGGTGTTCTCGGGGTACTCCCTTCCGCACCTTGCATTCAACCTCGCACTTAAGCTTCGTACAAACTATTTTAACTCAACAAGAATATAAATTCAAAGTATTTTCAACCAACAAGAAAGTGTCGGATTACAACGCTATTCTAAAGGACGGCAAAAGTTTCCAAGAACAAGACATAATTACAAATTGTGACTGGTATGAACAGTAATTATTGCGCTACATTTGTCTCTGTCGGTATGAAGATGGGTCGCCACACTTGCGAACATATTCCGCCAGACGTCGCTACGTGGAGTTGTAGAGGTCCCTCCTTTATGGTTCTCTGTGATAATCCTTTCCATGCAGCACGAACATTCGCTCGTAGTTCCTGCAGACTTTGCGGTGGGGGTGCAACTATTTCTGTTGACAAATGCGTATATGTGGCAGTGTGAAATGCAAGAGGCCTTTGTTTACTTCTGTCCACGATGTCGCTGGACTACAGTATGCAAAGAGACTCGAACATTGCACTGTTCATGACTGGAAATGTGTAATCTGGTCAGAGGAATGTCGTTTCTGCATGTATGAGAGCGACGCCAGGCGTCTTTTTCATCGTGGACTTCAGAAAGCGGTCAATGAGAACTGTTTGCAAGGTGTAGTTCAAGATGTAGAAATAGGTTCTTTGGTTGACAGGATGCGTACACTAATGTTTGTGAAAAATGCAACACCAAGAAGGATAAATGTGATTGAAATGAACTTTAAACCACAGATTATTTACATGAAAATACACAATTGATTAGGATTACAGAATTGTACATAATATCTGTCTTTGATAATTCAGTATGGTGTGAAGCTCCCATGTACTGCAATCAGAGCCGCTAAACGTTGTGGCATAGAATCAAAAATGACCTGGATATGTTCCTGGAAAATTTCCCTCCGTGCGGTTTGTATGCGAGTCCGCAAAGCACCAACAGTGATTTCTGGAGGACCATGGCAAGCAAGTCGCCAACCAAGCATATCCCAAACATGTTCGACGGGCGACATTTCAGGCAAACGTGCAGGCCAGGGAAGCAGTGATACCCGTCGTTCATTGAAGAAGGCTTGCACATTCCTCGTCACATGTGTCCGGGCATTGTCCTGCTGAAATATGGCATGTGGAGTTGCTAGAAGGAGCAACAGTATATCGGGATCTAAAACCTCCATGATGTAGTGGTTGCTATTCAGATTGCCCTCAATATGTAGGAGTGGAGTTCGCATATTGTATCCAATGGTGCCCCAAACCATCACACTTGGTGTGTGTATGATATGCCGCTCCACAATGCAGGCTGCCATATTGCTGTCACCATGGTAGCGTTTAACACGTATGCTGCCATCACTGTAAGACATGTTGAAACGGGACTCATCCGAAAACACTACTTTGACCGTGTAACATATTTTTTTAACACATTAGAGGTTGTTTGACAATGTTCTTGATTAAAACATTTGTTGACCTTATTTCGTCTTTTAATGTAATTTTTAAATATATTTCAAGGATAAAATTTGACTGTGTGAAAACTTGTAATGTTCCGCTATAATTTGGTCATAGAAATATTGATATACGGAAGAGAAATGGCATGGATATCTCTTGGAACTAAGCTGGCAGCCTCATGTTGTTGAANATAGAAATATTGATATACGGAAGAGAAATGGCATGGATATCTCTTGGAACTAAGCTGGCAGCCTCATGTTGTTGAACATTTCCCATGGTTCTGGCAAAATCGTCTTTAGACAGTGACAGGCTAATGAGGTTCTGCTATATTGTTGATAAGTAATGCTATTTTCCTGACTAGTGATAGTGTTTGAAACATAAGTGGAAAATTTGCTACTGCAAGTTTGGCTAAAAAACGGCACTTTTAGTCAGATCTTTTTCAATTTGCTCCCTTAGCATGTGTTTTAGAGCAAAATGCCATACTACAATAATTAATGTACATAATTTATTTTACAAAAATATTGTAATGCCATACTTAATTTAATGCGCTTGTTATGGTATGTTATGCGATATATATATACATACAGTGATTTAAAGCTCCCGTATCACCCCTTGTTCTCGGAAAACCACACGACACCAGGGGTTCGCGAAAAACATACCATCGGTAGTGGAATTTGTGAAGGGTTGAAGAGGAGGGGGGGGGGAGTGAGCTTTGAAATGGAAAATGGCAATGTGGGTCGTATAACGTATCGTTGGATAGATCGTTTAAAAAGAAACAACGTTTACTAAGACACCTATTTTCTGACGTGTATAGTTTGGGCACAATCAAATAAATCATCTAAACATATGGTTTGTGACTTGCGTAGTTACGCACAATGACAATTGATAGCAAACGTTTTTTTCTTGCTACAATCAAAATAAAATAGACCAAACATGTTGTTTTTCTGGCGTGAATGGCTAGTTTACGTACAACAAAAAGGACGTCGGGTGTACTGTAAAAACCGGTATTATGTGAAAGAACTACTGGGAATTGGGAACTGGGAACACTCATTCACACACAGCGCTCGTCATAAGTGTTCTAAATGTCGACCATCCTGTATCAGACACGACTCTGCTCTCCGTATTACATTCGCGGTTGCTCAGTGGACCACAGCACTGATGAGAGATCCACATGCTGCTCTGATTCTGTCTTTCATGCAATGTAGAACGAATGGCTGTCTAAATGAACGAACTTTCGATTGTCAGTTAACTTCCATGCAAAACCTGTAGTTCCTGTAAGTCGTCGATAGCTTATCTGCTTGCTGCTTAGTGCTGCCTTATTCTCCACTTTTGTTCGGAAACGGTCTAATAACAGTTAGGTTCATATATTTATCATTGGTTGTGCGTAAATTATGCACGTCAGATACATAATGTGCGCCATTGCGGTATTTCCGGTTGGAGTGTGAGACTCGCTTTGATACTAGCAGTGACCTGTGTGCCTTACTGCATGTACTCGTGTAGTATGTATTAGACTGTTTCCGAGCAAACGTGGAGAATAATGCAGCACTAGGCAGCAAGCAGATACACCATCTACCACTTANTCCGAGCAAACGTGGAGAATAATGCAGCACTAGGCAGCAAGCAGATACACCATCTACCACTTACGAGAATAGCAGATATTGCATTCAAGTTAACTGGCAATCTGAAGTTCGTTCATTCGGACAGTAATTCGGTTTACATTGCAACCATTAATCGTGTGTGTTGTTTCAGTGTCAGACATTGTCTGTCTGTACTGTATGTCTGAATGGAATGCCGTTTACAAACGAAGAGGCATTTGGCATGCTGATGATACTAGGAGAATGTCGTCGGAACTGCAGAGTTGCTGCCCGTTTGTACGCAGAGAGATACCCACAGCGCGTCCATCACTCCTACAATGTCTCTTACAGTGTCTTGCATGTCGCGTGCGCACAACCGGGCTAGAGCAAACGACACGCAACAAACATCGTCGCATCAGATGACATGTGAGAGATGAGAGGGCTGTTGATGTTACTTGCTGCCATGGTAGCTAATCCTCATGATTCTACACGGAGGATTGCCCGCGACGCAGGATTGTTTCTATGTACAGTATGGAGAATCCTCGCTGATAATCGATAACATCCTTACCATGTACAGCTGCACCAGGAACTAGGGAATAATGAGTTTCCTAAGCGCATTGATTTCTACAACTGGTACCTGAGCAAGGACGGTGCTTTCCATAGCAGAATTTTGTGGACTGAAGAGGCCACATTCAAGAGTAATGATGACGTTAACATACATAATGCCCATTACTGGTCTGTAGTCAACCCACATTGGCTCCGTCAAGTGGATGACCAGCATATGTAGAACCTTATTACTTGGTGTGGTCTTCTCGGACATCGTGTTATAGGACCATTTTTTTAAGGGCAATTGAATGGTGCAGCTTATGCAGGCTTACTAGAGAATATTTTGTATCAGCTGATCGAAGACGTCTCTCTCGCTCTGCGACTAATACTGGGGCTTCAACAGGATGGCTGTCCTGCTCACTTTTCACGCAGAGCTTGGCTAGTAGCTGACATGTTATTCCCCAGACAGTGGATTGGCCACCACGTTCTCAAGATTTGTCCACAAATTATTGATTTTTGTGGAGGAGAATTGGATTCATCGTCTACGGCCTGCGTCCAACAACGAGGGAAGATATGAAATACATAATCAGAGCAGCATGTGTATCTCTTAGCTGTACTGAGGCCCGCCGAGAAACCGCGAATGTAAGAAGGAGCATGGTCGTGTCTGATACAATGTGGTCGACAACTGAAAACTTATGAAGAGTGATGTGTGCGAATGGGTGTTCCTGGTTCCCATTTCACAATAGTTCTTTCACACCATACCGGTATTTACAGTACACCCGACGTCCTTTAGATTGTACATATACTAGGATTGCACGTCAGAAAAACAACATGTTTCGTTGATTTCTTTTTGATTTTAGTAAGAATAAAAATAGTTTCCGTTCATATTCATTGTGCGTAAACTACACACTTCCAAACCATATGCTTAGATGATTTATTTTATTGTGCGTAAACTACGCACGTCAGAAAACAACTGCCTGAGTAAATTTTGTTTCCTTTTTGACTATCTATCCAACGATACCATATTTGACCTCTGTTCCCCTTTTGGAATTTCAAAGTTCACACCCCCCCCCCCCNTCATATATCGTATAGTTATAACAATTTTTTCGTGAACTCCCGGTGTTTTTTTTTTTTTTCGAGAAAAAGTGGTGACATGGGTGCTGTGAATCATCCTGTATATATTTATATAAAAGCATTTTCAATGGGATTAAGTATAGACTATTAACGAAAACCTTGTTACATTAAAAAAAAACCATATACTTGAAAAAAATTTTGTTAAGTATTCACAGAAGAAAAAAACTAACTCCCTACCGAAAGAGTCACCATATTCTTCTTGACCTGCAGCAGCGACAAAATTTAAGCAGGACAATCCACTACAATATTCGCTTATATCTTATCATTTTAGTTCACTTGAAATTCTATATGGCTTTATTATACAATTGTTGAAGGCATTACATGAAATATGATCTGGCCCAGCCCCGGTGCCAGTACGTCATCGGTAATTCATTTATCATATGTTTGTGAACTGGTGATATAAAAAATAACTGGTGATATTTTATGCGGCAAAACTTAATTAACGTAATTTTCCTCCGTTATTCTGCAGAAAATATTAATAAACATAATTGGTGCTTTTATATTAAATATGTACTATCTTAACTGTAATTATATAGGTTTCCTAATTGTGTTTAAATGATATTTAAAAAGTTTGGAATGAATTGCGAAAGTTTTTTCTTTCATGGTTCCTAAACGATTATCCTAGAAGATAAAATGATTTTTGACAAAAGTTTTCTGATTAATAATTTTTGTAATAAAATATTTTCTGTGTAATGTACGTTAAGAAAGATAATTACTAAAAAAATATGGGCATAATTAAAAAAAAAAAAAGTACCAAATCAGGGGTAATGGTAGAGGGAAGCAAAATTAAATCGTTGTAGAGAGCACTTTTAAGACGAGAATACATTTTTTTCACATTTCTATTATTTTTTCATTATAAGACTTTCACAAGCCTAACTGACTAGCCTGGAATATCATCAAAGCGCACTACCTACATCAATAATAGAACGAAGAGAGGTAAGGAGCGAGAGATAACTTTGACGCACAAGTGGGAGAAGGCAACGGCTTTTGTTAGAGAGCATGCACGTGGCCGATTTGCTCGTTTTATTCTTTCACTGTTCAGGCAAAAGTTATGTTCCTTCGTTCTTGTTTAATTCTTTCTCCCTTTTCCCCACACAGAAATAACTGTCTGAAAATAACTCTTTTTCACCCTTCCCCTTTAATATTTCTTCGTGAGTAAAGGGGCCGCGGTGGTGTAGTGGTGAGACTACTCACCTCCCACCAATGCGAACCAGGCTCGATTCCCGGCGGGGTTGCCCCCAGATATTCACATGTGGGAATCGTGTCGTACAATGCCACTGGTCGGCGGGTTTTCTCGGGGATCTTCCGTTTCCCCTTCTCCTTCATTCAGACGCTGCTCCATACCTCACCTCGCTTCACCATCATCGGCTCTCAAGACCTCGATGTTAAGAGCCACCCAAATCTCTTCACTCAATCGTGATTAATATAAAACTGGGAACCAATTTATATATAAAACAATGGAAAACAATGGATCCATCTAAGAAATAAATTGAGTTGAAACTGTTGGTACGATTTTTTTTACCTTTCTTACCTGCAAAACCTTCGTTTGCACATGGAAAAACGTTCTAGACTTTACGCGTTTCGAATTAACGTAGCTAAAATACAAATTGAAACTACTCGCAAAATTTCATGCGGTTCCTTCAAATCATTTATTTACTATACGAGGTCTTGAGAGCCGATGAGGTTGAAATGAGATCCCAGGGAAGACCTACTGACCAGCGGTACCACCCGACCCGATTCTCACTTACGAAAATCCGAGGTAACCCGGCTGAGGATTGAACCCGGTTCGCCATAGTGGGAGGCGAGCAGTCTAACCGCTCAACCACCGTGGCCCCTCTAAATCGGTCCAATCAGCACTGCGCTGGCCTGGCTGGATAAAGCTAGACGAGTTGCGTTATTATTGTTAGGCAGATTGTTCTAGGGAACGTCAATTTGGATCTTTTCGAAAATGAGGCCAGAAATTGAATGGTCATTATTTTTGTTAAGTGACATCCGGGTGGCAGGTAGGCCTGTTTAATTATTTTATGCTGTTTCTAGGTTGAAATTTTCTTACGAGACGTTTTTAATGTAAACGTTTATCTCATTGATGTATCTATTTACTTTATCTGAAATGTTCAAGTAATTGTAATTAATGTTATTGGTGATATGAATAGTAGGAGACTTTTGTTTTTTAAAAGGCAGTGAAGCTGAAATATGCTAATAAATGTAAACCTGTTTTCGCAAAAAAAATTAAAAAAATAAACGAGATTTTAATGAACTTTTTTTAACATTAAATCTTATCAAAATATCTGAATAGAGCGCACGGCATTCTTCTCCAGCGAGGAAGTCCACCTCTTCCTGCGCGCGCGACTGCCGCGCCGTAGACGTGGCGCTGTGGCTCGCACTTCACCTCTCAGTTTCCAACACATCGCGTTGTAGAAACGTTGTATACAGTTTCTGCGTCCATGAATCGCACAATAATACGCGAAGAATGTATGTCATTCTTGATCGAGATTACCTCAATTAGATAAATAAGTTTCACTCAATGGTAAGAAAAACGTTAGAAATAAAACAAAATAGGCTGTGCACATGTACATTATATTCACGATTAACAGAATACATGTTTAAAAACTATTAGAATCATTGATTAACAGCTCAGATAATCCGTCTAAATGTCAACAAATAACTAAGTTCTGACCACTCTGTCTGCTTAACATCACTGGCTTGCACGTGAGTTGTCCCTTTATGTTGTCGACTGCAGAAAAAAAGTCACCGACTGACGTAGTTTGAGATGCCCTTCATCTTGCCGGCTACAGAAAATAGTTATCCTTACAGAAAATAGTTATCGACTAAGGATCAACCGTGTGAACTACTAATCCAGTAGGGAAACTATACATAAATACATTCTGATAAATTCTTAACATGCCTGAAACTGGTTCACATACGTATATACGAATCGTTGATTGTTTATCAGTTATCACGTCGTACTGTATCGGAGGTATGCTAAATATGATAGATATTATTTCTGTTTTCTAAAGTAGAGTGTATTGACTTAAAAATTTTGGTTTCGTTAGCCTTATAATGGTCACCATTTCTTCGCAATCAGGAACACCAAGAATAATAATTTATGAACTAATATCTGCTTGTTGTTCGTCTAAAGAAATGCCATCCAAATTGCCTGGCTATCTCAAATTTAAAACGGAAATAGGGGAGAGGGAAGAGGATGCATGATCCTGCATGAATCTAAGCACGAGATTTGAAGACTTCCGTGATGTAGTCGGTAGTACGCTTTCGTGTGGTACGAAAGGTTCTGGGTTCGAATTTCTCGCAAGACAATGACGTTTTTTTTTTTAAATCGCCGTGTAAGTAGGCTCAGTTTCGAATGACATCGATGTCAACGAAACATTTTAACTTGATAAATAAGCTAAAAATTTGCTCAGGCCTTTGTGAACCTGATTGTTTTATTTCTTGTTAAGGCATAAATATGTTACACTGTTAAAAACAAATACGATAACTTCTGCATATGTCGTCTATCTCCAAGAATGGAGGACGTGTAATTCCAAGACAAATTTTGACTGAAAATGACTGGTCCTGCAACAGTTAGGGCATCCACACTTACAGTATATTTAAATAAAATTAATAGGCCCTACTTATTAAAAACCTAATGTAACACACGATACAACTTCAAACAGCTTTGTGAAAAATACAGGTGTGTGCGAACCAGACCGAAAGAATTGCTTACTACCAAAACTGTTCTTATTAAAATTGTGGTCTACTTGAATGCGACTGTGAATTATTTTCTCGAGTTTTAATTTCTAAAATTTATTTAAATTGTGACATTAAAATACAGGGGAAAAAAAAATATACCTATATGGCTAACAGATTTTCGAATATTCTGTAAGATGAAATAAAATTCATAATAATGTACCATTTTATTTTGACAAGTAACCCCTCACCTGTACGTTTTCGAATTCATCCTTCATAAACTTCCTTGTTAACGACCATAAAACCAAATGCGACACGGGTGCTTCATACATCTGCCTCGAAAAAAGTGGCTTTGTTAAAATGAAAAAGTGATGTCATTTTATGTACCACAAACAAATTCATTCTCTTTTAGTAAATGTGCGTAACGGAAAGGCATATAAAAGGAGGCCATAAAAGTCATGTTTCCTTTGAAATTTCCAACAAAGTTTGTTGGTTTAAAAACACTTTATTTCCAGGAAAAATATAAGTCAGTCACCCATGCAAGAAATAACGAAAAAATGTGATTATTTTCCACCTTTATTTCTAGAAGAAAGTAAAGGACCAACTATTACCACCTGGAATCGATTTTCTAACCCAGGCTGTGGGCTTGCGAAAGTTCTGAAAACTGGAGGTGGAAATACATAACAGTGCATAGCAGGAACGATTTAGTTTAAAAAAAGAAATTAGGAATGACCTCCATTCTAAGAGATTACTTGAATGTGACAACCTGCCATCGTGAATATACGACAGACAACGAATAAAATTGATATGGTGACATATTCATTTAAAAATTTAAAAGTCTGATTTTTATTGTTGTGGTCGTATAACACTAAAAATATAATGATACGAGAGAATTAATTTGACAAATAATTGTATCACAAAATATATGGAATTGTCGGAAAGCACAACAGTTTATTGCAATATCTTGTACCAAGTTTAATTCCATTTCAATGTATCCTGTGTGCGGCTATTTTCTGGCAATGAGTGAATTCTGTGCAAATTTACAATACTACTTTTGTATCTCTATGAGAAAAAGCATGTCAGTGTGTATTGCGACAGATAATTAAATAGTGTTCTTGTTTCCAAAGTCGTAAGATTACTTTTATAAGTGTAAATATAGAATACGAAGTATGATGAAAATGTATAGGGGTTGGTGTGATATGCTAGGAGCGAATATATGTAGAGCAAAGCCACTTGGCGCTAGTAGACCTTGAGCCCTGCCTCACATATGCTGTAAAGTACAACATCGTAGCTCCATCCGCATGTTTACAGCAGAACAAACGTGTGTAGTGCGTTGTAGTCACATCCACAGTGGCAAAGAAAGTTGGGCAGAGGCTACTTACTACCTGGAATTTGTGTGGTATTCAAGGGATGCCATTCATCAGTAAAGGTCAGAATTGCAGGCATCCAGTGAGTGACAATTCCATGATGACAGCACACCAGTCCAATAAGCAAAACTTGTACAGCAGTTTTCTTGTGCACTAGTACAAAAGACATTCCCCAGGTCTGGCAGCCACCGTATTCCCCACATATCACTACCTGCTACTGTTCCTTCAAAAATCAAGTCCCATTTGAAAGGAAGATGATTTTTAGATGTCGAGAAAATCCAAGAAACTGTGGCAAGGCAGCTTCTCTTCATCCCAAGAAAAAGGAGTTAATGCTTCCAGCAATTGAAGCAATGCTAGATGAAATGCGTGGCTTTGTAAGGGAATTACTATGAAGAGAATTAAATACAAATATGGTGCCATACTTTTTTATGTTAGCCATATTCCCGATACCTTTGAATCACACCTTGTAAATAGAGGATAATGGTTTATGTATAATGGATCTTATGGGCGTTCACACCTATCACCCACCTCTGAATTCGCGTCTGGTTGCAAATGTAAAAAACCTTCGATACCCCTTATTCGGTTTGTTTAACCCACGCAGATCATTTTAAAGAAGACAAGAAACTGAAAGCGAATATTGTGCTGTCCCTCTTCAAAGATAAAATGACTATAGCTGAGACTGGAAAAATAATGCACAATAAAATAAGCCAGGCACGACCTTAGACTCAAGCAGCTTTTGTGCAGTATAAAAAAAAGAACAAACTAGTGTAGTTGCAAGCCACATTTCGTAAATCCAGTATGTGATATTAGCTAACACAAAAGAATATGTCACTTTCAAAGAAGTGGGAAAAGAAACTGGTCCATAAGTATAATAGCATGGCTTGTTTGTTGAATTAATCCAACATACACAAAATTCAAAATGTTTTCGGTAGCAATGCTAATATATATTAGTTTTATATAAAAAAGTATATTTTGGAAAATTGGCTGATTGTCTAAAAATTTCAATATTGTAATCATGTTTATTTTGTAATAAATTCTGTGCTTATTGTGGAATAATATATAACTGTTTCCAATAAATAATTTAGGGTTTGTATCTGTGCTTCTTTACAAAATCATTTGTGCAACAGTATTTTTTTTCTGCAGAGGCATTTGTACGGCTCAAAGCTTTAGTATTATTTATACATTATCAATGATTTACAAAAAAAAAATGTTTTATCACTATTTGTGTGAAACAGCGAAATTCAGTAGTTAATTTTCATTTATTCTAACTGATTATCTAAATTGTCCCAGTCTTAATATTTTTTTACTGCAACAATAAATGTACAGCTTCCAAAGTTTGGTTAGATGGCCGACACTTTTTTGGGATTGGTATGTATAATTTTGTGTATATACCACAGTGTCGACAGACGTGTAATATAACACTGTCGGTAGAGACTCTTTTTTTCCCCTTATGTTCTCTAAATTACTACTAAGATGTCTAAATATTTTCTTTATCGCCGTATATTCAATTTTCGCAGTTTGCTCTGTGCCAGAGGCGCGATTATTTTCATATTTTAGCGTAAGCGTATAGGCCCTGTCTAGCTAGTGCACTACCATACTTTTGACCTTCTGTAGCCGAATAAACACTATTAGTTATATTTAGAAGCTTTCTTTCAAGAATATCACTAAATTTGCTACTCGCAGTTAACGAGACTACCAAAATTCAAATCACAATGACGCACAAAAATGAAAGAGAATCGCGCTCCTGAAGTTCTATATGGACTGTGGAC
Source organism: Clitarchus hookeri (assembly GCA_002778355.1). Lineage (NCBI taxonomy): Eukaryota > Metazoa > Arthropoda > Insecta > Phasmatodea > Phasmatidae > Clitarchus > Clitarchus hookeri. The sequence goes on from NQII01001494.1 coordinate 157,015, forward strand.
TTAACACCTTCTGACAATAAATGGACAATGACGTGATGTGCGGTTTTTATTATTATCCCATAAAATCAACAATTCATTCTTCAATAAGCAATATAATATTAATAGAAGTGCCCTCGTTATCTCAGAATATGTTAATGTGTGTTTTAATGCCGAAATTATAAACGACTTTCGGATGAAAAACAACATCCCTCCGCCGAATTTGACATATTTGCTGATTATAAACTTCTTCCGGAGAGCGGTTGACTGCCGGCGGACATCTGTCCTCCACCCTCTTGGTGAGTGAGGTCTATCGGTCAAGCCAGCAGTCAACCGCTAACCCGGTAGTGAAAACGGCGCGTGATATGGACGGCTTTAGGCAGCATATTGATGAAGTTGTTAAATTAGTTATTCGATTTCACTGTAAAAGTTTTGTTTTTTGTATTATTTTGATGTTGTTGTTATTCCGAAATTAAAAGTACATGAAGTCTTAAAATAAACAGTAATTGTTCCCAAAAGTTTTTTAAGAACAGTTTTAAATTTAAAATTAACGAAATGAAACCACTATGATGCGAAATAGTTACTTAACAAAAATTTTGTAATGAGAAAATACCTACTTCAAGAAAATTTCAGCAGCATGCTTTGTGAAATAAATTTCTATTCCAATAACCTAGTCTGTATTTTGTAATTTGTCAGCTTCGAATCTGACAAAACGCAAAACGCAAATAACAAAAATACGTCATAAGTTTTTCTGTAAGCGAGATTAACAAAATTTGATTACTTTTAAACTTGATTTTAAAGCCGTGTTGTTTTTCCCCACAGTACGTACTCATGAGTTTAAGTTAATCAAAATTAGTTAAACTTGGCTTTTCTATGTTTCGTTGTTACACATAGTCCTTAATTGTGGCGAAAATACCCGATCAGTAGCCGAAGACTACAGAATGCAGTTTTTTCTCTCGTTTAACTGCCTTTTCGCAGTGATTTAATATTGCTAATATTGCCATTGTGACAAAAATAGTGACAACTGTGAAAATTGGATATAAAGTGTGACTTTCCACAGAAAAATCATTTTCATTTATGTTTCCCCGTTTTCCTCGTTACTGAAAATATATTATGGACATAAAATTAAAGGAAGAAATTGTGCACCACTATGGTGTCAACGATTTTTTGCAACTAGCCCTTACTGTTGAAAATTTAATTTATATCAACCTAACATACCACAAAAATCACAGTGTGTAGGTTTCATTTATCTGTGCAATCAAGGAAGTGTGAAGGAGTATTTTTCAGAATCGAATCGTACAATGAAGAGTTCTATAACCACAAGTTCGTGTCATTTGTTATTAGCGAACAATTTTCTAAAAGCGAACTCTAAACAAATAGTAAACTCCAAAATACATGGTTCCACTGTGTGAAGATAAATTTGTTCTCCACTCGAAATCGTTATATTGCATAAATCAAAAGCATTTCTTTATATACGGTGTAATGAAATCTGCATAAAATATTTTACGAACATCGGCAATATTTTATCCAGACGTTATGCAGTACACACCTACTCGATTTTATTTTCATATTTAAGTGAGATTAGAGGTGATAAAATAGCCGAAATTGGGCAGTTAATATTAAATCTCGCTTAACTCGAAATAATCGGGTTTAAGTGCATCGTGGAACATTATTCTTAATAAAGATTTAATCGTTGGTGAAACCGGCAAAATTATTAGAACAATATAGGAACGATTTTCGTGGGTATATTCCTATAGCTCGTATGCCACAGTTGAAGTTTCCGTGAAATATACCATGGAAGCTTCGGTCGAAAATTTGGCGGACTGCTGGCCGTTTTCATGGACGATTTCGTAATTGGTCGTGTGCAATGCTTGATGGAAGGTTTCCTACAAGGTTGAAATTTTAGCTATTCAGAAAGAGGTTTGTAGAGTGATTTTGTTAATTTTATTTTGTGAAAGAGTGTAAAACTGTTAAACACGGATAAATAGTAAATAAAAAAACCAAGAAAATGTCTGTTTAATCTATTGTGTGAAAATAAAGGTAAACGTTCGTACTTATTTAACATAAGACAAACCGTTGTAACAATAAAATGCTGTCATAAATACATAGTGCTGAAGTCGTGAGTGAAAATTGTTCCTGAACCACAGTTGCAGAAGTACATCATAGAAAAATGCATTCATCTTTACTTGCGCGGCAGCAAGTATCGTTGGATGGGTTATTCCAAAGAACCCTCTATAACTGCTAGTATGCAGGCTCGGGTAACAGGTCTCGTGAAAGCTCCCCCCCGAGCCTGTACGGAAAATTTGACCTTGCCGTACGGGCTAAAAAATGCCCTTGAGAGCATTTCGATTATTAAAAGTGTGGCTATGTTGCCACATTTCAAGGTGGAGAGCAGAGAGTAAAGATATAGCGCGTTTTGGTATACTGCGCAGGTATCAACATCGATGCTGGAGTGTCACGTGACTTGTGGGGGAACAGCGATGCGTAATACGGAAGTGTATGCAAACACGTATATTATTCGTGGTTTTATAAAGCAATTACAAGTCAGGAGACACATAATTTAAAAAACACATTACTTCCATTGACGAACAATGGTGCATTACTGTTGTTGCTTTAGCTGTAACGAATATTTTGGGAAAGGCGGGAGCAGAGCTGTTGTAGTAATTAATATAGAATCCACATAGTGTATAAAATATACCTAGTGATGCCTAGAAAGTGTTAACTTTGAATATGTATTTCATACTTGTGCAATATTTCGTGATGGCCTACAGTTATCTAAACACCGTAGTCCACACTGCCTTTTGCATGTTGTCTAATCTTTGATTTAACGGAATAGTCATGTCAGTTTGCTTGGTTACCAGCAAATGTCAATAGATATGTGGCCAAAACACTATTACTTTCTAGGTTAGGTTAGAGTAACACCTTGTAAATCACATTTTTAAAGTGATTACATCATCATCTGCGTGTGCAAACGGCAGTTTAATTTTACCACGTGCCTATAAATAAGAACACATTTTAGGTTTCAACCACAAATGGTAATCAATGTGTTATGTTACATTAGCTTCATTTGACTATGTCCTGGTCCTGTAATTCAGGTAAAAATTCAATGTCAGGGAGAAACATAAATTGTAAACTAATGGCTTAATTAATTTAGTGATTTTAAAGTTTACTTGGTGGCTAATAAATATTTTGCAGGGATGTGGTATTCCTAGGTTGCTCAGATGTTGCTTAATTATAGATTATGATGCATTTTTATTCCATGTCACATTCTGGAAATTCTTTTTATTGTGGGTTTTGCTCTGTAACACTAATACCACTTTTTGGGTAAATACAGATCTCTAACACAGTTGTCAAATTATTGTATGCATTGCCATTGACTGCTTCCGCAAAGTAATTTAAGATTTGCTGGGAATGTGCAGAGGTTTGAATTTACATTACCAACTAGGTTAGAACCAGTTACATAATCTGAGGACAGGGGAAGTGTAGTGTGAACAATGCACGAAGAAAAATTAAGCTGACACTACTTAATAGTAAAGCGAATATATTTTTGAACATAATTGTGCATACAATTTAGTGTTCTGGTTTAAAATCGGCAATGTACTATTGCTAGTACGTAATAAAAAGTTACAAAGGAAAAAGTACATTCACATAAGAACTACATTGGTCTATTTCATTGTACTGAGTGACTGTGAAAACTAGAGGCATATTCGTAAAAGCATTGTAACACAACTTTTATCGCATGTTGGAAACTACCGTACAAGTGGGTTGTTAAAATTTGTACCGATTTTACTCTATTGCTTATTTTTATTCACCTGCAATTCTGTTTTTGATTCGCTAAAATCACGGAATTATTTGTAAGTAATGAACGTGTTATGAAATAAGGCATGTGGTCACTTTAAACAATTTTCAAACGTCGTTCTCGATGGCTTCAACTACATGACTTGGAAGGTTAGGATTTGAAATCCCTGCTAATTGTAAAGTATGTTCACTCTGAACAATTATGTTATAGCCTAAAACATTCCAAGTTATGTAGGCTACGTGAATTGACTGTTTTCATATAGCTACTGTTGCAAAATTTAATTATATTCGTACGTCATGTTATACTCCCGTTTGACAACATTGTCTTTACACGCTTTTTACCCACATGTCACGTGACTTGCCGGCCCTTGGATGGTTGATACTCAAAAATGAGTACTGCTGCAGGTCCATCAGCAGTCTAGCCTATATATTTACTTTATAGTGGAGAGCTCCTACCTCCATCTGGAGAGCCATCCTCATCCCATTCGCACTAGCAGACGACTATAATTACGACTCGGTGGAAGGCCGCCGGCAAGTCTCCGGACGAATGTCTGCCAGAAGCTTGCCGGCAGACTGTCGAATGTCGTTTATAATGTCGGCCCTTAATCGCGCGCAAATAAAACTTGGCGCTTCGTGCAATAATGCTTGTTCGCTAAGTATCAGTCTTGTTATCAACAAAATAATGATGTGCTCTTTGAAAAAGTCTTGGCTGATGGCGCATAATTGAGTGAAATTTATTATTGTGCGCATGCGCCATTGCAGAGCTGTCATCACCGAAAACTCACAAGAAGAAATGAAAACCCACACTGAAATCGAGCCAAAATTAGCTGTAGTCAAAAGATGTTTTAAAAAATCATAGACAATCCCACAAGGAAATACAGCGATGGACGAAAGTATTCGCCGTCTTGCATTTACAATAATAACGTGTATAATATCCCATGTTCCACTCATAGATACACAATTATATTAAACAGATGTAAGAATGAATGTTATCCTACTTGTCTACGCGCAACAGTTTCAGAATCAAAGAGCAAGTACACTTAAGTCTCAAATTATGATGTTGTATCACTGGAGATGCCTGAACAAAAGTATTCATCCGCTTGATGTTACAGGCGTGCATGGGCTCTTTTCGCTAACACGTATCAGTTCTACGGCTTCAGTTGAGTTCCGTGGTTAGATAGTGAATGTTCGACCTGCTGCAGTGGAACAGTGTCGTGAGATGGGGCGAAAATTGAAAGAAACGTCCGTTGAAGAAAGGGTAACTATAAAAAAACTTAGATGAGAAGGAAAACCATTTTCTGATATCGCAAAAATTGTGGGAAGAAGTTGTTCGGCCATCAAAAGTGTTGTATGAAGATTTCAAGATCAAACAGTGCTAACCAGCAAGGAAAGAAGTGTTCGTGCGCAGAAGTTATCACACAGGAAGCAGAGGTATGTGGTGAATTCTATTAAAAAGAATCAAAAAACTAGTTCATCCAACATAACAGCTCAAGTGAACAAATATTTACAAGAACACGTTACGTCACGGACCGTACGAAGGGTTCTCGATCGTGCTGGGTACCATGCTAGAGTCCCACGAAAAAAGCCCTACATATTAATAAGACGAACAGGGCTAAACGGCTGCAGTTTGCGAAATAGTATGTGCAGAAAATACTGAAGTCTGGGAGAAAGTTTTATTTTCAGATGAAAGACATTTCAATATTCATAGCAATGATGTTAGTGTTTGGCTTGCGCCACACCAACATTCTGAGTTTGAACGAAAAACTTGCAGACCACAGTTAAACATGGAAGTAGTGGGGGTCATGATTTGGCGGTGCATGTTGGCCTCAGGAGTGGGGGAACTGGTGTTCATCGGAGGGAATATAGACAGATTCGTGTATCTTCAAATACTCAAAGACAATCTAAGGAAGAGCACAGAAAAACTAGGCATTACAAATTATTTTCACTGTCAATACGACAATGACCCCAAGTATAATGCGAAAATTGACTGCTTTATAACACTCCACATACTTTGAAAATACCTCCTCAGTCACTAAATGTTATTCCGATAGAACATCTGTGGAGTGAGTTGGAGAAAAGGCTGGGAAAACACCACATAACCAGCCAATCAAAACTGAAAGAGTTACTTCAGAAATAATCGAACAATATTGGCTGGAATATTACTCGGAAAATTGTGCATTCCATAGCAAAAAATCTTACAGCAATAATAAACAGGAAGGGTGTGCAAACTAAGTATTGAAATCTATATTAATGGTTTTGTTTTGTAATATTCAGGGAATGGACGAATATTTAAGTCCACGCAAGAAATGTCCCTCAAGGAGACTTCATGCATTATTTCCGTTATCTCTATAAAAATACATTCCTTTTCTACAGCCAGAAGGTTTTATTTCTCTATTCCTGAGACCTCTACAGACTATTACTTGTTAATTATTTCCATTGTAGATAGAATATTGATGTTTCGCGTACCTTTCTCTCTGGACGAATACTTTTGTCCATCACTTTATGTCGGATAAATAGCAAACACAGTAAAATAAAAATATATTGATCAGACAACAGAGAAGTCAGTGTCAGATAGTTACCAAAAAAGCCTCAGTGAAGGCAACACATAATTACAATGAGCGAGGACAAAGTTATGCAAAACACTGGACGACAAAATGAAAACTAATCTAGTAATCTAGAAACTAACTGCGCACATGTGTACACTAGAAGTTCAGTAATTCTATAATTTTACTTTTTTCCTTGATCTGAAGTCTTGTTGAGGTAAGTGATGTTTTTTAATTGATTTAACTTTAATGGAAAACTTGAATGATTATATCTTTAATAATCTGCATTTACCACGATGTCGGCAGACAAATAGGTCTCGGCGTCTTCAATTTACTATTGTCGTAGGAACCAGTACGTCTCTTATTACTTATTTTTGCTGTACAAAATTATTTGTAAAAGTCTAAATGCACGCCTCGCTTACATTCGTCAATCGTTATCTTATCCTCTTGCATTATAATCAACGGCTATCTGCGTTGTGCAGATACCATTTACATAGGTAGAAAAATCCTCATGTCTAACTGTAATTCCAGCTACATTGGCTTAATGAATAGGGGGAGGGGAGTACAGCATATACATTTCCCCCTCCTAACTTTTGGTAAAGTACGCCAGATGAGGTTAAATAGGCGTCCAATCATCTTTGTTCACTGAAATGCGTTAGAATGATGAGTAAAATCTCCCATTCCTGACATCGCACTAAAGTTACCAATGTAATAAGTGACTTAAATCGTAATTTTACATTAAGTTTATGCCATAACTACAGCCGGAAAAATTTTGTAATATGTTTCTGATCCATAGCACCTGCACGTTTAGATTATAACTACATCTTTAGATTTTATCATAAAATTTGGGCAACCACGTAACAAAATGACATTTGTAAGGGTAGCAAAAATATCTTAGGGACGCCTATAGTCTTGCTTCCCCATTTTTTTTTTTTAACTTATCTGTAAGGGGGCGCTAAAAGTCTTGCCCCTTCCTAAATTGGGTATGTTGTTTGGCCACTGCTATAGCACAATGATAGCGACTAGGTGTGGAAGTGTGAGAGGTGTCGGTGTGGCGCGTCATAGACGTACGTGAACGCAGTCGGGACGCACGAAGCTCACCCCAGCAGTAATTGGAGGGCGTCTAGCCACTCGCTCACTTCTCGCCCCTCTGCTATCGCCCTGCCAGTCTGGCAACACTGCACGCGCCCGCCATCATTGTCATCAGGGGAGACGGAGGAAGGCTGTCAGCCACTCGCGTATCACGTGACTGAGTAAGTGAAGAAAGCGACACAGCCTCCTCCTCTCGCTGCTCCCTCGCCTTGCAACTAATCCCTTCCAATTGTTATTTATCTGGCGAGCCCTCAAATCCCGCTACGCCAGCGTGAGCCCCTTCGCAGTTCTGTGAGCCCTCCGGCATTCATGTTAGTAGCTAAGACGGTTGGAGAATGGGATGCGTCTCAGGGCAAGCCCTTTACGCCTTAGGTCGGGTTTATTATGTTTAAAAGGGACGCATACATCACGGTTATAGTAGGGCTGTCTGATGCCATGGCCGCAATTGTAGCCATGGACACATCCCGAAGGAAGAAGGGTCTAGATGGAAGGGCACAGCAAACCAGGTAAAGCAGAGAGGGTCTGGGAAAATCTGTGCGGCAGTGGCGGAGGATGAAATTATATCTTGGGATAATTATTCTATCGCCTTGCCTGCGACCTCGCTTGCAGCTTAGTGTAGTACTGCGTGTTAAGTATGTATGTTAGTGTAGGTGCGCCTCCATACAGCCCTCACTAGCCGCTGCAGAGAGCTTCTCGAGGTGACGCCTGATGCCTTGGGATCGGCAGAGGCGAAGCACCACACATACAGACAGATGTCGGATGAGAGGCATTTCGGCGGAGATGTGTGTATAGCAGAGTGTATGGGTTTCCCGATGTTCATTACAAACACGTGCATGGCTGAAGGCCTGCATTAAAATAGTTAGCCATTTAAGGCGGTCTGAGAGCCAATATTCCCTTTGGCCGCTTGTATTTCTGAGTCTCGTCGGGGTCATAATCGCCGAGAATAGATATTTTCGGGTTGACATTAGTGGCACAGTCGTTGTAGAATTTTTCCGCCATTTTGATGAAGTACTCATTTAATTTTTCAATTTTCAGTTCATTACGTAGGTCAAGAAACTCCGTGGTAGCATATATCTATCTATAAGAGAGAAATACTAATAAGCGTTTTTACCATTTAATTCACAAACCACATGCAATGACGAAGTTTTTCACCTTGCACTCATTGAAATTGAAAAGCTAGTGGAGACATTGTCAGGAAAAAGTATNCATAATCGCCGAGAATAGATATTTTCGGGTTGACTTAGTGGCACAGTCGTTGTAGAATTTTTCCGCCATTTTGATGAAGTACTCATTTAATTTTTCAATTTTCAGTTCATTACGTAGGTCTGTAATGGGACAGTATCTAGACGCATCTGCAGCAATTCGTAGGCATTTATTTTGTACGATCTGCAGTTTCTTAATATGTGATTTAGCTGCATGTGCCGTTGTGGGTGCAGCATAGGTGATGACAGGCAGTATTAGCATTGTGTAAAGCAATAATGCTGTATTTCGCGTTATAGTACTTCTATATCTATACATATTATAAAACTCAACGTCTCTCTCTCTCTCTCTCTATCTCTCTCTCTGTCTGTTAGTGCGCTTATCACTCAAGAACCACGTATCCGATGAACGTTTTTTTTTTTTAATTCATAGCTATGTTTTCTGTCCAGGTTTTAGTATATATATTTGTTGTTACGTAAAGTAACACGAGCAATGAGCAGTGACGATAATAGTGAATCAAGTCGGATAAGCGTTTGCCGCCAGCGCGCTCTCTTGCAATAAGCTGTCTAAACCGTTAAAGATGTAACAATATCATGTAATTAATAATTGTGTAGAATAAAAAGTCCTCAAGAAACTCCGTGGTAGCATATATCTATCTATAAGAGAGAAATACTAATAAGCGTTTTTACCTTTTAATTCACAAACAACATGCAATGACGAAGTTTTTCACCTTGCACTCATTGAAATTGAAAAGCTAGTGGAGACATTGTCAGGAAAAAGTATAAAAAGTATGGGTCTACCAATACCTGATAAGATAGTAGATTAAACCGTTAACAATGACTACATCAGGGAAACTTCATATAATATATTAGAATATGCACACCACCGCAACGCTTATCAGTATTTCTCTGTTATAGATAAATATATGCTACAGCTGAATTTTTCTAGGTATTTTTATTCTATACAATTATTTACTGCGTGATATTGTTCCATCTTTAACGGCTTAGACAGCGTATTGCAAGAGAGCGTGCTGGCGGCAAACTTTTTTCCGACTTGATTCACTGTTATCGTCACTGCTTATTCCTTACGTCACTTTACGTAACAAAATATATACTAAAACCTGGCCAGAGAACATAGCTATGCATAAAAAAAACAGGTAAATAGATAAGTGGTTCTCGAGTGATAAGCGCACTAAGAGACAGACAGATAGAGAGACGTTGAGTTTTATATGTATAAAAGATTAACACTAAGTAAAATTCAACTTTATTTAAAATAAAACAAAACCTAAACAATAATTCTGTGGTCCACGCTTGCGGAGCTGCGGGCACAACTAGTCATATATTAAGTATACGATAGAGGGCGGAAATCCTGACATTTGCACTTACTCATTTGGCATCTATGTAAGCTTTCCAGGTGAGTTTTCGCCCCATGTGCACGCCTAGATACTTTACATCTTTGTGGGGTATAGGTTAACCAAAAAGTCTGATTTGCGAGCGATTGGCAGCTAGAGGTAGTGCCCTGCGTGTGAAAAAGATTGCCTCGCTTTTTCCGACATTAATTTTAATCAGCCATTTTGTGTAATATTCTTGAAAGGCTGTCAGAGCAGTTTGTAGCATTCATGTTGCTAAGCCGAGGTCATGTGAGCGACTAAATATAACAACGTCGTCGGCATATCAACCGAATTGCACCAGTAGGTGGTCAGGCTTCGGTAAGTCATTTACATTTTATAAATAAAATTATATGGGGCCAAGAATGCTGCCTTGTGGCACTCCAGCATAAATAATTTTGCTTTCTGATTTCGGCCCTTCACATTGAACAGAAAAAGGTATGTGGTTTAAGTAGCTGCCTAATAATTTAATGTAGAAATCTGGGAGTTTTAATTCATATAATTTATAAAATATGTCTGCATGAAATATGCGACCAAAAGCCTTTTTAATGTCTAAAAATACTGCGACAACATAGTCCTTCCAGTTGAAGGTAAGAGTTATATATTCTGCTCTTCTGGAAGTAATTTTGGCTGGTGAGGTGGGCATTAATCCTTCATAGAATTATATATTCTGCCACCTTGGAAAGTATATTTAGTAGGCTAATTGGCCTGTAATTCTGGGGGGGTTTCTTATCTTTACCTGGCTTGTGGAATACAATAACTTTTGCCACCTTCCATTCTGTTAGAAAGTATTCCTGTTTGAGAATAGCATTGATACATATAGCTATATACTGAAGGGCTAGCTGAGGGATTTTCTTTAAAACAATAGCTTGAATGCATCGGCTCCTGGTGCTTTCCTGGGATGCATGCGGCGAATCGAAAGCTTAACTTCGTGCGACTGAGTAAGTTCAGGTTTATTTTCAGTTGGGTTTGTTTTATATTTAATTCGCGGTAAATTTGTGGTGTGAAATTTCTATCGCAGTTGTTCTGATTTGGCGGGAATTTATTTTCGAGCACATTAGCAAAGGCCTGTCTGGGCCTTTGCTTCAGGAGTGAAAGCGATACCTGTGTTAGTTTGTAAGGGCGGGACTTAATCTGTCTTATTTAAGAGACGGTTTGTTAAGCCGCATAAGTTGTTTTCGCTTGGTGTTATTTAAGCTGCCTTAGCATCCCAGTGTGTTTCTTTCTCTGAAATGACAGCCTGTATTTCGTTAATTCGCGTCTTGGTTTGCCGATCTCGGCGTCTGGAATAATGGCGTCTTAGGCGGTTTTTCTGCGTGATTTAATCCCATTTATACTGCGGAAATGTTTCAAGTTTAAGTGTTTGAATCTTTTAATGAACACACTCGGTCACGCTCTGCTGTATAGTGCTTGTAAGGGCGTTTATAGCTTCATCAACATCTTGAATTGTTTGCAGAGAGTCGCTATTAGTTTGCGGCAAGTCTTCAGTAATATAATCCGTGAAGCCACTCCAATCTGCTTAGAATAGTCTTTAATTTTTCTCGGAGTATTTGCTTCTGTGAATATATTATAGACATAAATGTGAACTGGGTAGTGTAGTGATACGATGACAGATCATGTTTGACTCGCAGGTCAAACCCAGTTGTTAACTGGTTATCTAAAGCAATATCAAGTATATCAGAATGTTTGTTTAAATTAGGTTGGTTAAAAGCAGGCTCAATTGAGGCCATAACTTGATATTTTCTAGTCGCTTAATGCCTTTGCANGTTAAAAGCAGGCTCAATTGAGGCCATAACTTGATATTTTCTAGTCGCTTGATGCCTTTGCAGGAGCATTCAATTGGCTCTTCTATTTCTATAATTCCAATTCGGATGTTTAGCATTTATGTCGCCTNCAGGTCAAACCCAGTTGTTAACTGGTTATCTAAAGCAATATCAAGTATATCAGAATGTTTGTTTAAATTAGGTTGTTTAAAAGCAGGCTCAATTGAGGCCATAACTTGATATTTTCTAGTCGCTTAATGCCTTTGCAGGAGCATTCAATTGGCTCTTCTATTTCTATAATTCCAATTCGGATGTTTAGCATTTATGTCGCCTNATGCCTTTGCAGGAGCATTCAATTGGCTCTTCTATTTCTATAATTCCAATTCGGATGTTTAGCATTTATGTCGCCTAGCGCGAGGAAGGTTTGGCCTATATTATTGTAAAGCAAATCTAGGTCAGCCTGTGTTAGCGAGCGCCCTGGTGGGGTATAAATTGCTAGAAGCTTAGTGCGTTGCTGGCCTAATATTAGTTTAATACCTACAGCTTCCAGAACTGAAAAATTTGGAAGCATTGCTACAAGGTGAGCCACAGAGTTGTGGACGAAGATTGCCACTCCTCCACCCCTTCGTCTNAAAAATTTGGAAGCATTGCTACAAGGTGAGCCACAGAGTTGTGGACGAAGATTGCCACTCCTCCACCCCTTCGTCTCTCCAGAGGCCCGTCCTTTCTATATATGGCATAATCTGGAACAGAAATGCCAGAATTGTGTGTAAAATGTGTCTCGTTTATTGTCACGATTTTAATNTATATATGGCATAATCTGGAACAGAAATGCCAGAATTGTGTGTAAAATGTGTCTCGTTTATTGTCACGATTTTAATTTTATGACGAGACAAATACTCTATAAATTTGTCCTTTTTTGAGCTAAGGCTTTGTGCATTCCAGAAAAGAATTGAGTGTATGTGTAGTTCAGTGTTACTTAGCGTAGCTGCATTATTTTGATTTGTTAGCATGGCCAAAATTCTATACCAGCTGAAGCGAGAATGCAATAGTCACGGTGATTTTTTCGTGCATTTGCATCTTGCTGTTTGTCAGTATTAATACAGGTTGCAGAGAGGCTGCAATATGTTGGTCAGCGTTGAGTGCTGGCTTACTTGGAGGTCGCTGCCAATAGCAGTTTTGAGTACCTGCATGATGGAATTAGGCCGCCGCCGCTTTTCATCACTGCCGAAGCTCAGAGCGGGGGTAGTTCAGGCCCCGTGAACAGCCCTTAACCACTTAAAGATTTTTCATCTGTCCTACAGGAGGTTAAGAAGAGGTTAGGCTGGCCCCCTCCCAACCCCCAGCACCATCTCTATTTGTAGTTGCGGAGGTTTCCCTCCAGAGCTATTTTAATGAGCTCACTGAGTTACCCCAGCAAACCCGGTACCCCATAATGTTCCCCTCCCCTTGCCAGCCTGCACAGGGTGGGGGAGGGAGGCAGCAGTGAATCCGCTTCCTAGGTAAGTAGCTCTACTTATTTACGAAAATTTTGAAAAAGCAGGTCCGGTTAATAACCTGGACAAGGATTATAGTTCCCCGGCCAGGTTTTGTATATCAATAGTGGATTCTAGTACCAAATAATAATCCAGTGTCTCTAAGATCGTGAGGTCTGGTTGGTTGTGTCGTCAGTTCTAGGTACGGCGCTGTGTTTGTGCCATGTGGCAATTCAACAGTTAGTTTGTTTATGGCACGCCCGTTTCTGTCGGTTATGAACCAGCATCGCTGGACCGGCATGCGCGCCTTTTGGAACTCTTGGAGGAATTCCAATGCAAAAGACTAGTTTTACAGGGATCTCGTCAGCCTGGCGAAGTAAGCTGTGCTTATAGTCCATGGCTCTCACTGTGTTTACCGCGGTGGAGTAGTGGGTGATTGAGGACGCGTGCACGCGAATACTGTCCGCCCCGACACAGACAGCACTCCACGACAGAGTCATGCGCGCGTCAAACTATTTTTAGAGCGCGGGATACTTGTGTTCTTTGTCTAGACACACAGTAAAGGGTTTGATTAGGGGGCGCTTGGCCAGCCGCTGCGGCTGTTGCGAGCCAGGCGCGGCATTGTTTTGGCTTATTGGGGGCTTTCGAGTGCCCTGAGGGGGCTGCACTTTGTGCGCGCGCCTAGCGCATTTCGCTTCGTTGTCTTGCAGTTCTCTGTGTCGATACACTAGAGCTCGTATTTGTCTCCACGGCTGCCTCGAGGCTTGCCATTTCGTGTCGGAGGCTTGGTGTCGCGTGCCTGCAGCGTTCCTATATTGCGTTGTTTTGGTGTGCGCCTTTGCCCAAGTCTGCAACCTCCTGACCTCCCCCTTCTTCCGGAGATGTGGCTAGGGAGGGGCGGGTAACTGACGCTTTGTTTAAACCTCAATAAATATTTGTCAATAATGTATTTATAAGGGGAGAAAGTGGAGATACAGCTTTCTTTTCAGTTAGCCTTAAAAAAGGCACTTATCTGGCACTCGCGGTGTTGTAGCACTAATAAGTGCTGAAAAACCTCTTCTCCTCGAAGCTCAGTTGAAACTTCCTTCTCCGACGAGCGCTGCTGCTGGAATTAATCCCTTCCCTTCGCGACCCCGACTGATATACAGATCTGTGGAGAAGGGANAATGAATTGTTTTAAGTGGGTCAGATACTTATTTTCAAAATGGCAACAATATAAGTATTTTAGCTAAGTTTAATATAGCTACGAAACCGTGTAACCAATTACAAATTGACTTTGTATGCTCGCAGTATATTCTACCATAATAAAATTTGTCTTCTTAGAGCTTCTGTTGTCCCTCATTTTGTAAATTAATGTNTGCTCGCAGTATATTCTACCATAATAAAATTTGTCTTCTTAGAGCTTCTGTTGTCCCTCATTTTGTAAATTAATGTCACATGAATAATGCAATTGTCGTCATATTTCGGGAATCAATCAACCGATTCGTACCAAATTTGGCAAACAAATAGTACTATGGTGGTCATGTAAATTGACACTTTTCAAGTGGGTCTGGCACTTATTTTCAGAATGGCGGCAATATAAATATGTTATTGTAGTATGCGATATTTATAAAACAACGAAATATTTCAATTTTTTTTTGTGATGGAACAAACAACCGATGCCTACTTAAGTTGGCAAATACATAATACTGTGGTAGGTCGTGTAATATAGATAGGCCAGAAACTTATTTTCAAATTAGCGGCTATATAAATATTTTAGCATAGTATGCTATATCTACGAATCATTGTGACACATTTTAACAGAAATTTGAATGCTGGCAGTATCTATGCAAGCTTCAAATGAGCTAGGCCTAATACATAATCTCATTTGTCCATCATTTTGAAATATTAAGCTTCTGTCTCCTATCTCGTTGGTTACCCGGGGGNGGGGGGGGGGGGTGGAATAACTGCTACCCACCAAATTCAGGTCAAAATTGTAGTCCGTTTAAATTTAAATGACATGTAGTCAAAAATTTTTAAAATAACAGCAATTTAAATATTTTCGTTTAACATGCAATTTGACCCAAACAATTTCAAAACGAACTTAATTATGTAGAAGTAGTTATGACAGACATAGAATATGGCAATATGCAACAATTGTCTTCTATATTAATTAAAGAAGCACCACATGAGAAAATTGAGCTTTATGCCTGTCGGGGATCAATCAACTGATTCCCATAGAATTTTGCACTCAAGTAATGCTACAGTAGGCCACATAAAATTACATGTTTNGGGGATCAATCAACTGATTCCCATAGAATTTTGCACTCAAGTAATGCTACAGTAGGCCACATAAAATTACATGTTTAGTGTGTCTGGCAATATTTACAATATGGCTACTATATAAATAATGCAGATAAGTTTTTCATATATGTATATATTAAACAATTTAACCAATTTAAATTCTACTTTTTATGTTGAGAATATATATTAGAAGNATTTAACCAATTTAAATTCTACTTTTTATGTTGAGAATATATATTAGAAGCATAAAATATACTTTTAGAGATTTTTTAACTGCCTTCTTGTAAGATAGTACCAGATTACAAAAAGGTAATGTTTAAGCCATATGTCGGGAACCAATTAATTAATCCCCTTCAAATATTCCACACAAGTAGTACTACAATGGGTAATATAAACTCACATACAAGGGCCTCCCAGTAGCCACCTGCCTCAAGACATGTGGCAGCTGAAGCCAGGCCAGCCCAAGGGAAGCAGTTACACATGTCAAGGTTGCCTCGGACCGCCATCCCCCCACTAGCAAATCGTGTGAAACTTGTACACGCCAAAGAAATAGCGAGAAAGACTGGCGATTTCCGCCCATGAGAGAATAGAACACGTGTTAAAGGGTGATACGCACCGAGAAAAGGCTGACAAGCCTAGAAGTTTGTGCCACGAACCCCCCGTCCCCCTAACATACCAAAATACAGGAGAACATTAACACGTGCTACAGAAAGAGCTGACAGGGTTTGTTAGTGGCAATGCAGGTCACCCTCTTCCCCCTACACCAACAAGAGTCGTGGCAAGTGGAGGAAGTAGCCATTGTTTGGCACCTCCCACCTCCCCTTCCCCTAACAAGGGAAGACACGTGTAAGGTTCTGAGGGGGGGAAGGAAATAGTTTGAAAGCCGTTTTGTGAGACAAGGAGGGGTCATTCATATTGGGGTAGTCGGAAGATGTGATAATCCGCGCCTGGAGAGTGAGTTACATTACATCAGTCGAAGGAGTCATACGTCGGTACGCCGAGAGGCGGGGGGAGTCAGACCCCAGCAGAGTTAGTCACATTAGTTATGTCAGTTGCGTCAGTTGAAGGGACAGTTAACCAGTAACTCCGCGCACCTAGAGTCAGAATGTAGGGACAGTCGACCGGTAATTTCCCGTGCCGCGGGGCGCTGGGCGAGAGTCAGTTCGCAGAGACAGTCAGTGATACCCCGTCGCCGGAAAGCGATGAGCGGCAGGTAGCGCGGCGCTCGGAAGCGCCACACAGGGATGCACAGGACGTCAGGCATCGGGAGCCGGATCGTGGAAGTCAGCCGAGTCAGTTACAAGTCGGCACCGAGAACAGGAGTCGAGTGGTGAGCTTCAACGAGGAACGCCACGTCGATTGGGTGTAGTCCAGTGCAACCCCGTACCGAGAAGGTGGATGCCAGGGTGGAGGCCCACCAATGGTCCCTCGATGGTATGTGGGAGTCAGTCAGCCAATGCCGAAGGAGGAAGCCAACTGAGTGCAGCACGTCAACGACAGCCAGTCCGAGGGTCTGTAACAGGACCACCCAACTAACCATACTTCAAACTACCGCCAGAACAATAACCCAGCAACAGATAAGTACCAAAGTCGCCACTCAGGGATGTATCCTGTCTCCTATTGTCCCCAAGCTGTCGGAAACGTAGCCAGAACACTGTAATCAGCCCTTCAGGCCCAGAACTCGCAGGGTCAGTTATGTATGAGGTAATGTCCAGAAAATTAGTTGCATTGCTGGGAATGTGTGTATGAATTCCCATCAAGTAAACCTGTTAAAACCAAGATGTTATGAAGTTATTGTTTGATATACCCGATTCAACATTCCCAGGCTCCCTTAGTCTGCGCCAGTAAATAACTCAGATCCTATGAACCAACCTTTTAGACACATGTGGGGAGTAGCATCNGGCTCCCTTAGTCTGCGCCAGTAAATAACTCAGATCCTATGAACCAACCTTTTAGACACATGTGGGGAGTAGCATCAAGTTAAATTAGCTCCTAATGTGGGCGTAGTTAAGTCTGTATAGACGGAAACAAGAACTATACTATACCCGAGAAAAGGGGTCTCACCCTTACCGAATTACCGNTAGTTAAGTCTGTATAGACGGAAACAAGAACTATACTATACCCGAGAAAAGGGGTCTCACCCTTACCGAATTACCGATTTATTTCGGATGAATCAAAGACTTCGGCGAGTCTCAAACTCCATGGTGCCCTATACAGCATTAATTAGCCTGCCATGAGTCAAAATTACAAGGCCAACAAACTAGGAATTAACGAGGACGAGCGGGAAGAGCAAGTTCGAGAGAGTAAGGCGGGAGAACGAAGGGAGTTTAGCGAGGAGTGGAGGCGGAGGGAGATTAGCGAAGAAGTGGGCCACAGCCCACTGGATGGTGGACAATAGTGAAAGTGGCGAGAATGGCGATAGCTGACGAGAGACAAGAGTAGCGAGGAGCGGAGACGAAGCGAGGTGCAGAAATTAGCGAAAAGTGGAAACGAGAGGAAAGGGGGCGGTCACTTCCACTGGACAGTGGAAAATTACGTGAGATAATAGGTCAGGTGGTCAGCGGTGAAAAACCATGCCGGCCCATAAGAAAGAAAGTATAAACCCGCTGTTTGTTACTAGGTCACTAGATGGTGAACCATAACAGGAAGATAGTGGGAAAAAGTAATAAGCAATGTAGCCCTATGCGTTATANCTAGGTCACTAGATGGTGAACCATAACAGGAAGATAGTGGGAAAAAGTAATAAGCAATGTAGCCCTATGCGTTATATCAGTGTCCCAAGGGTGCACATGGTACTGCGCCAGCCGATAACAAAGTATGGAAAGCCGAGCGATAACACACCCGAGTCACATGACGCCAGCTAATAAGAAACAAAAGGCGAAAATACATGCACGCAGGAATGAGCGTGTGAAGAAGACGGGTGAGAAAGCAGATGAATAAGAGACAATAGGCGAGAAGCGAAGAAATGAAGAGAGGTACACCGACCAAGAATCGAACNCTAGGTCACTAGATGGTGAACCATAACAGGAAGATAGTGGGAAAAAGTAATAAGCAATGTAGCCCTATGCGTTATCTCAGTGTCCCAAGGGTGCACATGGCACTGCGCCAGCCGATAACAAAGTATGGAAAGCCGAGCGATAACACACCCGAGTCACGTGCCGCCAGCTAATAAGAAACAAAAGGCGAAAATACATGCACGCAGGAATGAGCATGTGAAGAAGACGGATGAGAAAGCAGATGAATAAGAGACAATAGGCGAGAAGCGAAGAAATGAAGAGAGGTACACCGACCAAGAATCGAACCTGGGAGACCGGGTCCGAGGACGAACCTGTAGCAGTCCAGAGATATTAACAGAATGAGAGGAAGGTGACGCAGCCTTCCCCCCTTCATTACACCTTCTGTCCAGGTTCACAGTGCGGGCGGGACAAGAAGCCACCTCATCTGGTGGAAACAGACACAGTGTGACATGAGGTAAGTGTTTACTCATGTCACCTGCTATGAAAAAGAGACGTAGGGCAGGTATGCCCGACATGATGCCGAAACTTAAGTGCAACACATTGTTTTCAGTTTGACTTGTGTTTATCCCATGTAAATGACGAATTTAGGCCTTCAGCTGGGTTAGAATGTGTTTAAAAAATTTTACCGAGAGTGTTGTGTGTTGACATTTGCCCGCCGTAGGAGTGGCAGAGGAAGGATAAGATAAGGATCTTATTTTGGTTCTTTTCACGGCCTGTGAGCCGTCTCGTAATAGTAAAACATACCATGTGTACGTTTGGAGATATAGGATAATTGTGTGTTTGCTTCCCTGTACCGTCAGACCACTTGTAAAAATGGCAGAGTGTCAGACATTTGTTTGAAGCAGGAACACAGTTTTCCAGCCTAGGAGATAAGAGTGTTTTCTTTTACACGACCTGTGAGCCGTCAATACCAGTAAAAACAAACCATGTCACAAAATGTAAATGCTGTCAGTCAGCTTTGCAAAGTACTGGCCTTGTGCCACATCATGGTTTGCTTATACTCAAGAAAGTCCCCGATTTGCCAGGGTGATGGAAGCACAGAAGAGCAATTAAGTTCTGTAAAAATACTGTGATCTGGAGAGATCACTTTAGGGCATGTTGTTTAACTGTATAACCCTGTAAGAAAGTTTGTAAGTACTATATGGAGTCCGAGATGTGTATCCTGTTTATGTTTTTTATATATATTTTTGCACGAGNAAGAAAGTTTGTAAGTACTATATGGAGTCCGAGATGTGTATCCTGTTTATGTTTTTTATATATATTTTTGCACGAGTTCAAATATGTAGCCGCAAGTTACACTTGTACAGTGCCGTGCTGTCCACTGCGTTTGTAGGCCCTCTTAAATGTCAGTCAGCTTTCGTGCCAACCCCTAAACGCCATGGACTAGGACTAGTAAATTAAGTATTTTAATCGTCCCAGTAAACTTAGAAATTAGATTTCTATTTCCCCAGTGTGTAAGGCCTGCGAAGTTGATTGAAAAATGTACTCTGTAAACAGCTGCCTTGTTTGTAATCGCAGAACCAGAGTGTTAGATCCTTGTAGCAGGTAGGAGGCGGACACGCCGAATGTAGTGGAGACGTGTCCCTGAGCGGCAGCTGGCTTTGATGAGGAGTGAGGGGGAAGGGGTGAAAGACAAGAGGAGGGAAGAGACAGGGAGGGAAAATAGGCCACAACTATCAGCGAGACGCAGGGTGGACACAAGATAACACCGTGCTGCACTAGTCACATGGGAGACGAGAGCGGGAGGCAGCGCGAACGTAAAAAACTTGTGCCAGCTTCAATAAAGCAGGGGGAAATTGATTGCATGCCATATTCAACATAGAAGCTCAGCTGCCACAATGCATGCCATACCCTACCCCTCCTGCAAGGACATCCCAGTAGCCACCTGCCTCAGGACATGTGGCAGCCATTAACACTTGCGGTGAAGCCAGGCCAGCCCAAGGAAAGCAGTTACACGTGTCAAGGTTGCCTCGGACCCCCAACACCCTAGCAAACCACATGAAACTTTTACATGCCAAAGAAAGGACGAGATAGACTGGCGATTTACGCCAACGAAAGAATAAAACACGTGCTGAAGGGTGATACACACCGAGAAAAGCCTGACAAGCTTGGAAGTTTGTGCCACGAAACTCCCCCCCCCCTCACTCTTAGTAAAATGTAGGAGATCATTAACAAATGCCGCAAAAAGAGCTGACAGGGTTTGTCAGTGGTGCCGCAGGTCACCCCCTTCCCTNGTAGGAGATCATTAACAAATGCCGCAAAAAGAGCTGACAGGGTTTGTCAGTGGTGCCGCAGGTCACCCCCTTCCCCTTCCACCAACAGGAGTCGTGGCACATGGAGGAAGTAGCCATTGTTTGGCACCTCCCCTTTCCCTAACAAGGGAAGACACCTGTAAGGTTCTAAGTGGTGATGGAAATAGTTTAAAAGCCATCTTGTGAGACAAGGAGGGCGTCAGTCATATT
>NQII01001494.1:178015-197448 GCA_002778355.1 Clitarchus hookeri
GGAAGACACCTGTAAGGTTCTAAGTGGGGATGGAAATAGTTTAAAAGCCATCTTGTGAGACAAGGAGGGCGTCAGTCATATTTGGGCAGTCGGAAGCTGTGATACTCCGCACCTGGAGAATGAGTTACATCACATCAGTCGAGGGAGTTGTCCGTCGGGACGCCGAGAGGCCGTGGGGTTGGACCCTGGCAGAATTAGTCACATTAGTTACATCAGTTGAAGTGAGTCAGACAGATACATGAGTATCAGGACAGTTAACCAGTAACTCCGCGCACCGAGAGTCAGAACGTAGGGACCGTCGACCGGTAATTTCACGTGCTGCGGGGTGCCGGGCGAGAGTCAGTTCGCAGAGACATCAGTCAGTGATACCCCGTCGCCGAAAAGCGACGAGTGGCAGGTTGCGCGGCACTCGGAAGTGCCACACTGGGACACGCAGGGCGTTATGCATCGGGAGCCGGATCGTGGAAGTCAGCTGAGTCAGTTACAACTCTGCGCCGAGAACGGAGTTCCAGTGGTGAGCTTCAACGAGGAGTGCCATGTCGAGTGGGAGCAGTCCAGTGCAACCCCGCACCGAGAAGACGGATGCCGGAGTGGGGGCCCGCCAAGGGTCCCTCGCCGGGAAGTGGGAGTCAGTCAGCCAACGCCAAAGGAGGAAGCCAGCTGAGTTCAGCACGTCAACTACAGCCAGTCAGAGGGTCTGCAACAGGGCCACCCAACTCACCATACCTCAAACTACCCCTGTAACAACAACCCGGCAAAATATACAGATAAGTACCAACGTCACCACTCAGGGACGTGTCCTGTCTTCTAGTGTCCCTCAAGCTATCGAAAACATAGCCAGAACACTGTAATCAGCCCTTCAGGCCCAGAACTCGCAGGATCAGTAATGTATGAGTTAATATTCGGAAAAGTAGTTGCATTGCCGGGAATGTGTGTGTGAATTACCGTCAAATAAACCTGTTAAAATCAAGATGTTATGAAGTTATTGTTTGATATACTTGATTCAACATTCCCAGGTGCCCTTAGTCTACGTCAGAAAATAACTCAGATCCTATTAACCATCCTGCATCACACAGGTGGGGAGTAGCGTCAAAATAATTTGACATAATTCAACCACATTTTATATGCTGATAGTATATCTCATAAACCTCAGAAATGCCTATACAGAGCCTCTTTTAAACCTTTTTACTATGGCTCCAATTCAATCTTCATCTTTTTACGTGAATACAATACAGGAGTTTGAGCTATAGAAACAATAGCAGTTTGATTAATAACACTTTCACATAAAGCAAAAGTCTTCCAATGTATTATATCACGAACATCAATTTAGTTAATATAATTAACCGCAACGTCAGGATTATTATGTGAACAACGATAGAAACACATCTCTAAAAGTCCACAGCCAGGACTAGGTGTCATACCTTGAATACCAAATCTGTATAATAAAGAAAGCAGAACATAACTTTTTTGAGCTTGGGTTACTTGCTTAACAAACACGTTGTCATCTTTAGAAACGTCAGTACTAAAAACTCAAATATTACGGAAAATAGATGTTGAATGATATCTCCTCTGGAACGTAATTGCAAGACAGGAAGTTCTTATCAGCGCGACCGGACGTTCTTCCTTTGATAAAAATACATGGTGGGTAAAGGGCGGCCGGGTGCGGCAACGCCTAATGTTACCGAGCGTTGCCGCGGAGTTTGCATTGCTAGTCTCGCTGCGCGCGTGTTCAGATTTGATTTGATTAATTTTATAATGTATTTATTTACACGATATTGTACACTGTACAACACGCGCGTGTTCAGACGTGCTTGTGAACTGAATCAGTGGCTCACATCCAGTATGCATCCTGCACGTTATTACAAGAGGAGATATGATTCAAGACCTGTTTTCCGTAATACTGGATGTTTTAGTACTGATGTTTCTGAAGTTTGAATAATTTTAGATAATTTTAAACAATAAATAATTCACGTGCTTTTAACTTTTTAAACGATTTTGTAAAACTAGTATATTGATCATAAAATTGATACACTTATCTACTGTATATGATAAAAAAAAGTGTCAAATAATCAAACAAGTTTGGATTTAAAAAATTTTAATCGCTTTACTTTTCTCATATATTATCTATTGTGGAAATATCCTATTTAAGGCCCATGACTTTCGCGAGACATATACTTAAATTTAAAAGCGTTCATTTAAGCCGCTCTATTGTTCGCCAGGCAGCCGTTCAGGGGCAATTGGATTATTAAAATAAATTAGTGTGTTTGATATATATAACTAACATAGATATATGAACAAAAATTATTGTTTTTTTTTTGTTTCAGGTAGAAAGGGGCTAACCAGGCACGATGCACCGCCTTATTCTTTCCAGACTAGTGCCGTTTCTGGTGATATGTATGACTTTTTGTGACGCTGCTCGTATCCTAGGAATTTCAACATTTGAAGCTCCAAGCCACGTGATTATAATGTCCTCTATATTCAAAGAACTCGCAAAAAGAGGCCATGAAGTTACTGTTCTTACTGCAACGCCTCTCAAGGAAGTGCCATCAAATTACACCCAGATAGCAATTGAAATTAACATGGATGCTCTTTTAGGTATTTATATCTTCACATAGGAATTATTTATATCTCTGATGTTTAGAGGCCCTATCATTTCACGTTATAAAACTGCACCAATTTAGACTCCACAGTCCTGTTTACACTCGAGCGGAGGTGACTTGTTGAGTGGCTGCCGCCACAGGCAGAACTCCTGTTCCTCCCTGCCACGTGGAATTAAGATGCCACAGTGCTTAATATTTACTGTTTGCTGTGAGTTCTGCTTGTCGGATGAGCGGAGGTCCTCTGACACACACCAATACGCCTATACTTGTATACCGTCTACTGCGGCACAGAATTAAAACGAGAAATGTTAAGAGTCTTTACTAACGTTCAATTACTCTTGTCTGTGTAATATTGTTATTTTTTGATAAAAACTGAATAGTAATGGGGTAATTTTGTAGTTGTCTCTGTTTATCTTTGCAGGTGGACGTCAAAATCTGTACGACCTGAAAGATATGAATCCTCTTGTACTGACAATGTTCATGTGGTCTATGGGAAACACGTTGTCAGAGATGACACTCAAAAGTCCAAACGTTCAAAAGCTGCTTAATTCTCCAAACGATAATTTTGATTTAATTATTACGGAATTATTTTATAACGAAGCTCTTTTAGCATTTTCTCACAAATTTAATGCTCCATTTGTATGCGTTACAACATTTTCCGGAACTGAAAACATCAAAGATGCAGTTGGTGATCCTTTTCCATATTCTTATGTTCCTAGTCCATTTTTGCAATACAACGATCATATGACATTCTTCCAACGACTTCACAATACCATAATTAATTTTCTAACAACAGTTGGTCATTACTTATATTTCATACCAGCACAAGATGCAATTATGAGAAAGTACTTTGGTGATGCAAGCAATTTACCACCACTTTCTGATATTTTTCGAAACACTTCTCTTCTCCTCCTAAATACGCACTTCAGTCATGGCTTCCCCAGACCAAAAGTGCCCAGTTTGATCGAAGTTGGCGGAATGCATGTGAACCCGCCGAAGAAACTGCCTCAGGTAATAATTACAAGTATTTTTAATGAAACGTGTTTGTTTATAAGTACACAGTATCTGATTGATAACTTTTTGTGTTTCAGGATATTCAGAAATTTTTGGATGATTCAAAAAATGGCGCGATATATTTCAGCATGGGTTCTAATTTGAGGAGTTCTGAAATGAGTGCTGATAAACGGGAAGCTTTCCTGAAAGTTTTCGCCAAGCTGAAACAAAGAGTTCTGTGGAAGTTTGAAGAAAAACTTCCAGGTGTTCCAGAAAATGTAAAGATTTCTAAATGGTTTCCACAATCGGACGTTTTAGGTAATCACGTTGATTTTACAATTTCAAGGTTCATTAGTTTTTAACTCAATAAAGTGAACAGCTCGTTTTATCTCTTCTAGGACATCCAAACATTCGACTTTTCATGACACACGGCGGCTTGCTCAGCTCTCAAGAAGCAATGTACAATGGAGTTCCACTAGTCGGCATTCCTATTTTCGCTGATCAGAAACTGAACGTTCTACGGGCTGTTGATGCCGGTTATGCTCTGCAATTGGATTTCGAAAACATTAGCGAAGCTTCAGTGCACTGGACGTTAAATAAAGCTGTAAACAACCCAAAGTAAGATTTCCATATTTTTTTTTACAATGAAAAGTTAGTTTGCTGTACTGTGGTGCGGTGAAATAGATATTTCTGGTGTTAACTAAATAGCGCACTTTCTCCCGACACAGTAAGTAGCTGTCGAGGTTATCAGAAGTTTAGCATTGCTGAAAATCTGAATTTTGACAGAATCCTGCAGTTTTATTAACAAACAAATTGATTTTCTGCATATTTTAACTACCGGAAAAAAAGGAAAATATTTGGTGATACAGTATATGTTTTTCATTACATGTAAATATTTTGCGAGTTATTTGCGATGGAATCATTTGGACCGAGGTAAATGCCAACGTCTGCAAATTAATTTTTACGTAACTTTATCAACAAAATAATTGAAACCTTTGAGAAATCGCTTAAGAAGTGTATGTTCGATAGAAATTTAGCGTATGGTCTAAATATTTTAAACATGATTTATTTATGTGATTCTTTAGAAGGCGAAAAATTTCCACATTTCTATACCTTTAGTGTTTTAGTCTGATGCACATTTTAAGACATTCCGCTAATTTTGTCATCTATGGCCTTAGGAAATGTGATCCTAGTGTTAAATTTTACTACAGAAAATTTAGAATAGAATTTCTTAAATACATAAATATGAATTTAATTTGTAATCAGTTTTACAAAAGCCGTGTAGTTATCATCAGTGAAACCAAATCTTCAGGGAGGTGGTGGGGCATAATAAAGAGAGACAAGAAGGTGATTTCACAAGCATCTATTTCTGTCTAAATGGAGGAAGGCACAAAGTTCTGTGAAATCATATAAAAGATTGGGTCAGATTAATTAAATGGTATTATGTGATTGAAAGTTTGCTCCAAAAACTTTGAAATTATGCTATTTACACGACACTTGGGAAAAATCTAGAATTAATTTCGTATAATACTGAGTTACTTTTAAACAAAAGTTAATGGAAAATTAGCTACATGATTTGTGATATGTATTATTCGTGTTATAAAAGTCTCTTATTTTCCTGCTGGCAATGATAAAAGTGGTCTGATACGGGACTTGCTTAAAAGCTCGGTGTTTTTTTAAGCTTATGAAATTTGTATTAAATCGTTTAAATGATTCTCAAGATATACTACATCACACCAAGCTAAATGTTGGTTACACTATCAATCTGATAAAATTGTTTTGACCAGTTCAAATTACAGAAGAATTTGGAATTATCCAGCACTATGCATTATGTGGGAAACAGTTTGATATTTGCATAATATTTCGAGTTATATCACAATTCATCGTAGAATGTTACTGTTTTAAAAATTGCGATACGATCGCTATCAATAGCGCGTTTGCCGAATGTTGTTAAAATGCGACTGTAAAATATTCTCAATATAAAATACCTAAACGTAATTTTTAAAGAAGGCAACCCATCCCAAAATAAAAAACTATTTGTATTTAAAAATTAATAAAAATATTTGTATAAACTGCAGGATGTCAAGTTTGTTTCGCATCGATGAGCATCAACCTCAAAATTTGCAAGGCAGCTATTTAAAAATAACGTAATTCATATTCGGACCGTAATGAGGGGGAATATTCAGTTATTTCCATGAAATTTATGTCAGCAATCCCGCCAAAATGTTTAGTTTATTAGCCTTTAAAAAAACTACTCAGTTCGTTAACTCTCTGTAGACACGTGCGCGTGAATGAGTGTGTGACCGGCTGTCTCTGAACCAACTGCTATTAAAATCGTATACCAAATTATTCAACGGCACACAGTTCTGATGCAAGCATGATCATATGACGCCATAGTCACGCAAATTTTGGTTCCAGATTGGGTGCTAGTAGATTAAAATAATTATACCAAAGGAATATTAATTATTTTCCTGTGATGTGCTTTTTTCCCGCATAATTATCCATTAAACGTTGATTCATGAACGTGACCTCTAACTTCTTACCTCACACGATAATTTCTTTCAACGGCGCATATATATAAAATATATGCTTATATAATATACATTATATATGTAAACATACTTCCCTTGGTGTAGGGCAGCTATGGTAATACAAATCCGTTTAACATTAACATATATGCTGGGAAGATGGTGCAAGGCATCATATAAAATAAATGTTTGAATTGACGTATTTATCAGTTAAAGCAATTATCTACAGTTTCGGGAGATATAACTTGACATACCCATTTTTTTACTGCAGAATATCCCAAGCCTAACACATAAAAAGTTGCCGATGGCTCCAGTGTAAGATAAAAGCCATTTTTTGACACCTTTCAACCTCTGATATAACATAATGAAGATAGAAAGCCACCTCTATGAGCTACTAAAAGCGTTCTTGTAGAACTATAAAAAAAATTGTCCGGATATCCAATAAAAATAACTCTTCGGGAGTGTTCCTCTGGTGTAGAATTGCGCCCTCCGATAAAATTGTTTTAAATACAGGTATCTACTTCTTTCGCTTTAATTGTTTTTTTTTCTTTCAACAAATAATGTTTTTTAGTAGCACTAAAGTAACTTATGATTATAAAAAATATTTTTTTCAGCATCATGATATTATATTTTAGTTAATCAAAATATTTCTGATAAAGGCTGTTCACAGTAAAGTTAGCAATTTTGAAATCAACCATTGAAAAATTTACTGCCCCTACCTTATATATCTTAACAGGCACAGTGCCTGGCATGTGCCCAGTAACGTTGGTAATGACGGGGGAAAGTAGTTCTATTTCTTAAAGTTGAATTAAAAAGTGCGAGGAAATCATTAGTGAATCAGTAATGAAATTATTTCATTTTCTTTCTGTTTCTTTAATGCCTTAAAGTGTAAGAATCAGCAAATTAGTGAAACATTTACATTTCTAATGGTTTCATAGTTTCACTTGATAGACGCATAAATAAAGTGATTAGGCCCATGGCAATGTTACATTTACATATGGCTTTTGAAAGTACTCATTTTACCGTGAACAGCACATAAGGCTAAGGCTTCTTCGACTCCCCTTTAATACACTCTTGATGTTAGGCTCGATAATCGGGTATTATTTAATTTCCCTAGAGGATATACACTTGCATCACTATGGAACCTGTGAAAGGAATAAAGGAAATTATTTTCTTGACATATAACATACGATAACGGCATGTAATAGAAGGACATGCTATGTATGAAACAGAAATAATAAACACACGATGATAGCAACACACATTGGTATCATCTATGCTACAAATTTTTAGCAGGTGCAATAAGTGGAGTGGATTGGAGAGATTTGGGCGGCTCGTAACATTGAAATCTTGAGAGCCGCTGAGGGCGAAGAGGGGTGATTATGGAGCAGGCCGAGGGAAACATGAGATCCCCGAGAAAATCCGCCGACCAACGGCATCATCCGGCACGATTCCCACACGCGAAAATCGAACCCGATTCGGATAGTTAGGAGGCGAGTAGTATGACCGTTACACCACTGCGGCCACAGAGATGGCATGAGACATATTTTGTTACACACTAACAGATTATTGCTAAGAGCCAGACGTTTTATTTTCCCGGTAAGTTTTTTTTTATACTGCTTCGGCCATACACGTCTGTTTTTTTTTCAGGTACAAATTGGCTGCAGAAAGAGTATCCAGAATATTCCACGACCAACCAGAGACGCCCATGGAGCGAGCAGTGTACTGGGTTGAGTATGTTCTGCGTCACAAAGGCGCACGGCATCTGCGCAGCGCAGCACTGGACCTGAAGTGGTACCAGTACCATTTACTAGATGTCGTTGCTTTGCTGCTCCTATCAGCTGGTGCAGTCGTAGTGACACTTGTTTGGATACTGAAGAGACTTGCAAGGCTACTGCTACAAAAAATACAAAAAAATCGTACAAAAGGAAGCAAAAAGAGAAACTGAATTACTCATTTTGTAATACAATGGGTTTAACGTATAATATACGTTTGTAACTAATAAATAAATTTAACAATTTTTAAAATAAAACCTTTCAAAAAACCAAAGTGCGATGGGCGTCAAACAAAACTCTTCAAAACTCTATTCTAGTTGTCAATACTTCCAAGAGCTTTACAAGGAAATATGTATGTAGGCGTACCACAATTCGAAAACTAAAATATACTCATCTGATATAATTTAAACACACACGCGATCGTTATAAATTCGAAAATGTAAACACAAAAACTAAACAAGGGCAAGAATATAACCTAAAACAAACATGCCAAATTACTATGCATATTCGTAACAAATTAGTAACAATAAAATGCTAGTTCTGGGACAATTTTCAAAATCGTAAACAATATTCAAAAATAAAAAATTGAATAAAATAGTTTCAAAATCATATAAAATAAAACTCCAAACTGTTAATTTGTAACAACAGCTATAATTATTTATATGAAAATTCATACCATTTTGGTCACTTTTATTAACATTATATACAAACATAAAAATAAATGATAAAATAATGCTAATGTCGATACCATTCTTATCGTAAATACCCTATAAAATTCATTAATAAAATATGCTATCTTCACTGAAAATGGTTTAAAAACACTAAATAAATATTAATCTGAAAAGTGTATACAATGCAGTATTTAACTATAAAAATTAATTTAAATTTGACATCTGTTAAATTAATTTTATCTATTTACTTAATATAGAATCAATACAGTAAACTGCCGGACCAAGAATATAGCGCACCACGAAGAAACCAAGCAATAACCACGAGAAAATATAAATAGCGAGAGTACGGGCTGGTATGCACATGATCCCGTGTTGGTGCATTTGCATTTGACCGCAAACCCGGCAGTGGCGTTGCAAGCACTGACCAGCGGTCGTAGACACTGGGGTATAGTCGAAGAAGGACTAATTAAAAAAACACCAAACGATACCAAGCAAGTATGCAGAGTATAGAATAATACCGAAAATATGCCAAAGACATCGCTTTACGCATTTGATGGACTTCGAGAGAGGACTCATAATCGGGCAGAAAACCACAGGGTGGTCGTTTCACCGTATAGCCTAGCATGTGGATTGTTCGGAACATGCTGCCAAATGATTTAGGGAGCAGTGTATACGTTAAGGCTCAGAACGTACCTACGAGATCGACGACCAGTCCAGAGGATCAACAAATCGTGCGCCCATAGCGACCCGGTCCATGACACTTGTCAGTGTTGGGGCTCCTGTGCGCCTTGCGGAGGCGAATCTGTGATCCCAGTACCCGCTACATGTGCTGCCCATAATTCTGCAACAGCGGTGGCTCCGTCAGAAGTGGCAATAAGCCAAAGCAATGTGAGACGCCACAGACTGGCGATGTGTAGTATTTAGTTATGAGTGTCGTTTCTTTATGGGGAATGATGATCATCGCACCTGGGTGTGGAGGGCCCGTCGAGGATGCCACAATCCCAACGTCGCTGTCGAGCGGCGCACTTCCCTCACGGCAGGGATTATGTCTGAGGAGCCATAGCCTACAATAGTCAATCCACTTCTGTCGTAATACATGGAACATTGAAGGCCCAATTATATGTCTACGAGATCCTACGTACCCATTTGCTCACATTTCTGGCCGGGATTCCAGTTGCAAAATTCCAGCAGGGTAATGCCCTTTCGTACACAGTATGGGTCACCCACGACTACCTCTGTCATGTCCAAACATTACCATGGTCTGCCCGCAACCATAACATATCCCCATCGAGCATGTCTGGGACCAGTTGAACCACCAACTGCCACCATGCCGCAGTATCTGAGGATTTGGAATACACCACCCAACAATTGTGGGCCTGTCTGCTTCAGGACAACATCCAGCGTCTGTTGAATGCCGCGCCAGACTGTGTTGCAATGTGTATCGCAGTGCGAAGGGTCTGGCGCCCTATTGAAGATCACCAGTTGGCATACCTAAGATCCATATGTAATTGTCCTGCTTCTCTGTTTTTGTGATTATGTGTATTACTCATCTATGTAACTACCTCAATAGCGTTTCATTACCATCCGATGCATTCTTCTTATGTGCGCTATTTTTATTGTTTGGCAGTGTATATACTTCAGAAAATTTTTTTTTTTAATAACAGATATCTCCGACTTATTAGAACAACATTACGAATAGTTCCAGCATCAAAAAGTTTATTAAAATCAATAAAAATGTTACATAAGTTTTACCTTTTATAACCAGTTTTTATGTATAAGCAATCAAGTACATACTAACGTTCTAAGGTCTTCTGAAAAATAATGAAGAATGATTTGTTTCCCCAGTTCCAGATTCTACAGATTTGTTGAATAATTTATTATTTCTCTAATAAGTATCTAATTTAATTTGCGAATTTCGAAAATCATTAAAAATAAAATAATGAAATACCCTATTAAATTCTAGATTTCAACTTCCTTGAGGAAATATTTCATTTATACCTTTTATAACACAAATATTCCTATCATGAAATCTGGCACATCAAACTACACATATATCATTACAATGATTTTTACATCAAAATTAAAAACAGTGGTACCAACGTGTATTTTTTATCTAGAAATTGCAATTAGTTAAAACTGATAGGTATAAAAGGATGTTTATATAATTTTTGTATAATACATAGAGCAGTATTAGCTTCATATTCAACAGTTACCCACATTATTTCTAGTTTCTGAATAATAATTACATTTCCATCAGCATACCTATTAGCTGAACCATCTAAATTTTTTGCTATACATATAAACAATTTTTATCTGATGAATTATTATTAAAACTAATTCAATAAACACCTTTCCACTACACCACATTTTTCTGTCTAATGAACTCAACCATGTGTCTAAAATGATTAATAATTTCATTAGGTTTATCAGAAATAAAATATATAGCTAGATATTTATTGTAAGTACTGCTCATTTCTCAATAACTTGCTTTTAGTGAAGGACTTATCATTGCATATTTCATGTATCGGCCATCTACAGCTTCGATAATAAATCCACGTCTCGACATCCCAGCTATAGAAAACTTGAAATGGAAAATGATTGAAGTTACATTAACCATATATTCTTTACCGTAGTTTGCTATTTTGTCATATTAAGTAATAATAAACTGTTTATGTAAATAACCATCATTAGGAAATAAAAGTCACGTCTTATATAAAATTCAAATTCTGTCTTATTATTATTATTAGATGTATTTAAATTACCTCTTGTTTGAGCTCTTGGAAGAAATTCTAGTAATTCAAAACTTCCAATATCTTAGAACTAATTCAATAAGAAATATATATTTAGTTTTTTTTATAGAAGAAGACTAGTACACAGTATAATACCAAATATAATATACATGCTAATATCAAATCTGAACTACATATATATCTGAATAATAAAGAGAATAAAATTATATAGACTTCAGTTTCTTATTGAAAGGTGTTGTAAATATAAAAAACTAATGAAACTTTTTATGAAAGAAATATAAAGTATAATTTTTTTATTCATGAATTTGGACATATATTGGTAAAATAATAGGGCAACAAGGAGAAGGAAATAAAAATGTAATAACAACGTTAATGCCTACAGCTAAAATAAGTTAAACTGACTTTGTAATACCAACACAAAATAAATCAAGTAGAAGAAAATTAGAATTAATTTAGTGTAGTTAAGCCATTAGAAGATCCAACATCTAAAATAATGACAGGAAAAATATTGTACAGAAACATAAATATAATAGAACTCTACCAATGATGGAATTAATTTTTTTAANATGCCTACAGCTAAAATAAGTTAAACTGACTTTGTAATACCAACACAAAATAAATCAAGTAGAAGAAAATTAGAATGAATTTAGTGTAGTTAAGCCATTAGAAGATCCAACATCTAAAATAATGACAGGAAAAATATTGTACAGAAACATAAATATAATAGAACTCTACCAATGATGGAATTAATTTTTTTTAATTAAAAATACATAATTTGACATACACAAGGATGTAGTTATAGCTGATGGTAGTAAATATAAGTTAACTGAAAACCTTCAATTTTATTATTAAAAGTAAAAGAAATTATATTGACAATTAATGTACAGGTTCTGCTCTTAATAATACACGTATTATTTTAATGACTAATGCCCTTTACCAAAATTATCATCCTAAAAAAAGTGAACTAATATAAAAGGTGAAAGTATATGATTGCCATTAAACCTATTTATGACAAAAAAATAATAATGTAATATCCAGTGTCTTTAGCAAATTGACCCGAATTGCCTATTTCGCCAATAAATTACGGGACAGGCATTAAAAAATATACAATTTACCAAAAGAAGATATGTGTTTGTACGATGCAAGAAAACTTACAGATATATTATTATTTATACATGTGAAGAAAATGCAGGTAATTATAATATTAAAATATCAGCATAACGAATATGTCAAATAATAAATTTACTGGTTTTGTTGTTGATAATCCAAAAAGGATGCCACATTTAATGAGATATTTCAATGCAATTCTTCGTAAATTTGGAATTCAGAATATCAGAAAAAATAAATAGTAAACTGGGCTTTAAATAGTATTAATTCAGCCTAAACACATCTTCCAGGATATAACTATTGTGAACTGTTTAGATTTATATTAAGGAATAAATAATCTTTATGAAGTATGATACACATGACATAGCATATAGACACCACAAAGATTTATAATCTACACACGAAGCTAATAAAATTTTACAAAATAAGTAAAATCAATAATTTTAGATAAAGATATCCTCAGGCGAAAAAAAATGGTATATGCTCCTCTTGCAGGAACAATACATAAATAAATAAGTCGGACCTTACAAATTATATAATAACATATTAAAATAATATATATGTATGTGAAAATAACATGCATTACATTCTATATTTCAATTAATAAACTAAGACAATTAGATATAGATAAATATTTAACTAAAGAATGGTTAGATAGAAGGGATAAAAGGTTTAAATAAAGTAAATTATTTAAACTGATATTAGCAGTATCCACAATAAAAGATTAAAAAAAAAAATAACTGGTAATGAATAAATTTATTAACAGTTTTACATGCCGTTTTAGAAGTATAATATTCGTTTACAGAATGTGCAATGTTATATAATTCAGTACAAAAAATGGAATTGTATTGGAAGAACCACAGCAAATTAATTTTACAAAGGAAGGCAAAACTCTTACTGTTATTAAAAAAAAGTTATATGTATAAAAAAATTGGAATTAGGGCCTTAATATAATTCAGATAAAAAAATTAAGTTGAAACCTTAATGAATTATACACTTTGGAAATATAAACATGGTAGATGAAATACCTAAAACAATATATTATAAAAATAAAATAATTTGTTGTAGTAAAGTTGGATATATTAACAAATCGTGCAATCCACTATTGGAAAAACAATTCATTTGGGGAAAAATCCCCAATATAAATTATTGACTATTTTAAATCTGACTCTTAAATGAATTTATGTTACAATAATAATATAACACAAAATTTATACATCTTTGTATGTGGACATTTGTGATTAACAGTAAAGAAGACTGAAATAAATTGAAACATTTAAAAAAAATGTATTTTCTTTATTGAAGAAATAATTATTTACCAACGTGACAACAGGTACATATATATATATATATATATATATATTGCAGTTTTAACCGTGTAAACAGAAAAAAATGTTTCAGCTCAACACTTTCTTTTTAAATGCATTTTCCTACATTAAAGCGTATTGTTACAATTGACCCCACTTGGGAGCCGTTAAAACCCGATGAGGGTTGCTTGTAACATATTATTAATTACAATAACAGTCTTGTGATTTGTAAATTATGGCTTAGAACATGACAGGGGTCAATTTTACCATGCTCTTAATATTTTAAGTCTAGGATTTCTCTGGTAAACTAGCTAATGAAATTCAGAATGGCATGTTTTTCTTACCATAAAATGGTTTTACTTTCCTTAAATAAGCTTTACTAAATAACTCATAATCTTATCAGAGTGAAGTGTATTATCTTAGGCTCGAAATACACTTACTTTTCATGGTGAAAGAAAATATGCACACTAAAATTGCACTATGACATCTTTTAATGAATAATCATAAAGTAATTAGTAAAAATAGATAATCATTATACAGTTGATAATTTTACAGTCTGACGTAGTTCGATAATAATTTGAAATATTTTTCGTGACTGGCAACCACTTATTGTCATACAAACGTGCAAACATATTATTAGATTTGCTCTTATTCCTCTCAGTTTATAATTATGTGAAAACACGAAGTGAACAAAGCTCGCGTATTATTTGATACCGTAAAGTGCATTTTCACGTTTGAGATGCGTACAAAAAACAACAAGGCATAAATTATTTCTCTGAAGTAAAGTTTCTTTTTTTCTCTGGGCTAGGAAACGATTGTAACATGTTAGAAACGTTCGTGATACAAGTGTTGCAATCGTCTCATTAAAACAATTTTATGCAAAGGGTTTTACCAAATACAGAGTATTAAGAGTAGAGCCTTATTTTTTTTATGGAAACTCAGTACACGCCGTATAGTATAATAAAGGAACAATTAATTCAGCCCTCACATTTGCCAAAGAAAAAAAAAATCTTCTAAAAATGAAGCTACTTCTCAGCGTCGAAAACACGTTTCTGTCAAATAGAGAGATACCACTCGTAACGTACAGTCACAAAATATTGGTTCACATTTCACAACCTGTTAATGCATTACACTGCTATATCCGGGCTGCATTAAGTTCTACAAGGGTCGTGCTTTTTTAAATATTACAAACGTCTCACGTTACAGTCGACTATAGTATCCCCTATTGCATTAACGTTAAAGCATATAAACTTTCTTATACAGAATGAGTATAAAATAATACCCCAACTTTGAAGATCTATAATATCAAAACCCAACAACCTACAACCTTGATTGACAAATCAAATGAACCGTGGAACCGTGAAGTTTGTTTACCATACATTCATAAATGTTCAATGTGACCACCATGAGTGGCCCGAACGACATCTAGGCGATAATCAAACTCGTTCCACGCTCTTTTCAGCATGTCCGGTGTTACGGTTAGGATGGCGTTCATAACTCTTGGTTTGAGGTGGTGAGGGAGAAGCGAGCTCGCATTTGACACGTCAATGTGAAGGGGACGGTACGATGTTTCCTTTATGTGCCCAGAACGAGGTAGACGATGCCTTCATGTCTAAGCTGGTTTTTAGCGATGAAGCGACGTCCCATACAAATGGTAAGGTGCACCGGTACAACGTGTGGATATGGGGTCAGGAGCCTCCAAATGAAACCACCGAATACGAGCGCGCTTCCGTTAAGTGAACGTGTTTTGCGCTGTATCCAAAAAAAAGGGGGGGGGGAGCACTTGAGGCGGTGTGGCAGTACTATGTTATGGTAACCGAGTCCAGTCTCTGTACCGGCTTCCATAAAGGGTGTGTAATGCGTCTCTTATATCCTGTCAACACCCATGGCAACCCAAGGCTTCTTGTGCCACCCCTGTTTAAAACTAATTGGGCTCTGCCGCCCGTTCCCTATGGGAATCAGCTTCCTAGTGGCTGTATAGTGGTATCTGCTGTAATGGCTTGGGCCGATAGTTAGTACCTAGGCCCGACCACTTGGTGGGGTGTTGGACCTCTTGGCATTCAGGCCACTGGTGCCCAAAACAGGAATTTCCCTGTGAAGAAATTCTATGTATGGCAAAGTACGAGTGTCTGACATAAGCGGGGCGAGCCCTATGGGTGGCGCGGCGAGTTCGGCTCTCGGTGACAAAAAATCATGGTATAAAACCGGACTAGGATGACGGTACCCACCAATTTTCAGAGGGACTCCGCATCTCCTTGCTCGTAGGTGGCGGCCCTGGCGGCGGGGCATTGGAAAACCCATTCGTGCCATGGAAAATAAGAGGTAGCACGGGATGATCTGGTTGGCCCATCCAGAGGTTTTCTCTGGTGTCCGGATCAGCTGAGGTTGGACTCGTGCTGGCAGTGGTTGACTCCGCATGCTGGAGGAGGCTCGGAGAGATTCCCCCTCTTGCTGAAGAGCCGGGCGGTGAGCAGGGCACTGCTCCGGTGGCGTCCCGCGATTGACGTCAGGGGTGTGGGTAGTGCTTCGGCCAGACCACACGCTTGGTAAACTGAGTACTAGGATCTCAGGCCTTGTGGTAGGACATGCTCGGTGCGATCTTGTAAATCAGATCGGGGCTATGCTCGGTGCGGCCTGATGAACAGGTCGGGGCTATGGATTTGGTCAATTTCGGTAAGCGCTGGTCATGTCTGCGTTGAGAGGGCGTGATCCCTTTTCCCCGCCTACTGGGAGGCCGGGGTGCGGAATGGCCGTAATGGCTAAGAGCGCCCCGTTTACAAATAAGAGCATGGCTGTGTATCATAAGTATAAGTATTTATCCAAAGGGGGATATGGGTCTGTGACTCCCTCGGGAGGAAGGTTTCCGGGCGTTCAAAGTGGCGTGGTAGTACCATGCTATAGTAGCCAAGTCTGGTTACCCCATTTGACCCGAAAAAGGGTAGATGATGCGTCTCTTATAGCCTCTCTCCACTTATGGTGACCCAAAGCTCCTCGTGCCACCCCTGGTTTATGCAAATTGTGGTCCGCCACCCAACTCTCTATAGGAACCAGTCTCCTCGCGGCTGGTAATGGGTATCTGCCGTGATGACTTGGCCCGATAGTTGATATCTAGGCCCGACCACTTGGCAGGGCGTTGGACCAGTTGGCATTCAGGCCGATGGGGTCCAATACTGGAACTTCAAAGTGAAGAAATTCTATAGTATGGTAAAGGTCAGTGTCCGATGTCGGTTCCTCCGGCTGCAGTGCTGGTGAATGGATGCGGTGGCGATGGCGTGAGGCAGCGATGATAACATGGAAAAACTCTGGAACCTACGAGGCCAGACCTACGGAGTTTTGTAAGGACGCAAATCTTCCATTCAAAGTCGACAGCACGCCACCCCCTCTTCTGGTGGGCATAGTTGGTGGGGTGGTCGGTCATAAAAAAAATAGGTGCCATGACAAATAAGTGGGAGCGCGGGCTGATTGGGTTGGCACCACTTGAGATTCTCTCTGGTGTACCGATCACTAGAGGTTGGATCCGTGCTGGCAGTTGTTAACTCTGTATGCTGAAGAAAGTCTGGAGAGATTCCCCCTCTCAAAGAAAGACCGGGTGGTGAGCGGCAACCCGCTCCGTTTGTGTCCTGGAAATACACTAGGGTTATGGATAGAACCCTGGCCAGACAACACGCTTGGTATCTGAGGGTGAGGGTCTCAGAACCTTGTGGTTGGGTGTTCTTGGTCGTACTTGGGAATCAGGTTGAGGCTTTGGATTTGGTTACCTCAGATGAATGGCTGGGCCACCTGCGATGAGAGGGTGTGACCCCTCTTCCCTACCGATTGGGCGGTCGTAGCACAGGATGGAATAATGGCTAAGAGTGCTACATAATAATACAAAAGTACGAAGGCCGAGAGGATCCTTATATTTGCAAAATATACATTGTATACAAAGACATCGTTTTCGGCCCTTTCTTTTTTCATTAGCCCACTGTTACTGGAATACCTTATTTGGACATTCTTACAGAGTGGTTGTTTCCTCAGTTAGAAGAGGCGGTGGGGGACTTCATTTTCCAGCAGGGTCGTGCGCCACCCCATTGGCACCTAGCTGTTTGCGGATGCCTGAACGAGACGTTGCCGCAACGCTGGATTGTTCGAGGAGCAGCTCGTGACCAGGCTCTTCATCACTGGCCCCCAAGAAGCCTGGATGTTACCCCGTCCGTTTATTTTCTATGGGGTTACATAAAGAAACGAGTGTTTCGTCCACCATTGCCGGCTAACATTGACGACTTCAAGACGAGAATTACGGACGCCATCCAAACCGTAACACCAGACATGCTGGCAAGAGTGTGGAACGAGTTTGATTATCGCGTAGATGTCGTTCGAGGCGTTCGTGGTGGTCACATTGAACATTTATGAATGTTTGGTAAACAAACTTCACAGTTCCATGGTTCATTTGATTGGTCAATCAAGGTTGCAGGTTGTTTGGTTTTGATATTTTAGACCTACAAAGTTGGGGTATTATTTTATACTTAGCCTGTATATATACTATGTTATTAAATAATGGACATATTCGGAACACACTTGTTGAACGGAACAAAAGAGAAACTGTTAAAGACAATCTTATGAGATTGCTCGTATTTAATGCTATGAAGATAACGTTGGACTTGTGCGAATATTAATAACAGGCACAAATGTTCAAAATGTCTGCCATTAGCAGCAAGACATCATCTACAATGTTGTAGAACAGAACTAAAAACAGTAGCTATGGTTTCCATTGTAGTGGATTCACAGGCGGTCATAACCGCGTCTCTCATGCCATCCAGTGGCTTTCTGGCGAACACGATGTTTTTCAGATTTCCCCACAAAAAATCTAACGGCGTTAAATCTGGAGATCTGGGTGGATACTGAACATTTCTTCGAAGCATGTCCACCTTCCAACAACTGATTCATCCAGGAGATACCAGATGTCTCTACGGTAATGTGGTGGTGCACCGTTATGCTAGAAAAAGTCATCGCCATCCGATTGGAGTTAGTAAACAGCTGTTACAATGTTTTCCTGCTACACGGAGACTATAACATGTCACCTTTCTGTCAAATAAGAATGGCCCAACACAGTGGCGGATTTACCAGCAGGCTGAGTAGGCTGGAGCCTAGGGCGGCAGATTTTAGGGGCGGCAAATTTGAGGGCAATTTTTTTTTTATGTCTTACAGAAATTAAAAAGATTCATATTTATATACCTAAATGATATTAGGTCCACACAAACAATTCAACATGTAATATGTTTCACCACTTAGTTAAATTTTTCTACAATTTGCGTAGTCGCGTTTGGTTGCGGCGTGGGAACGAGTGACATGACCGTTCGCTAAGTGTGTCTGGCCGAATTGACTGCACGAGCCCAGCGCGGCGCGGCCGCCGCGGGAGCCGAAGCGGGNGCCGTGTGGTGGCATTGAGTTCGAGATAGATAGATATAGAGCGGCGGCTGGCGATACAAACGGGCAAGTCCCATCCCGTATTTACTTTTTCTGGTTGTGTGCTGTAATTTTTCAAAGTGTTTCGTGGATTGTATGAATAATTTCATAGCATAATATCACCAGTGCGTAGAAACTTATAGTAGGTGAGTAATCATAATATATTACAATAAATCATCCGTAACAAATCAGTAAGACGTAATTTAACTTGATAAATAGCTGTTTCGGAAGCTATGCAAATAAATTTCTATTTTTTT
>NQII01001494.1:199042-209795 GCA_002778355.1 Clitarchus hookeri
ACGCCGGTAGATTGCGTGAAATCTGCACTGCGTAGCCATTAATAATGGCGGCACACGTTAGTCAACGTAAACATCAGTTACTCGTACATGTAGCGAGTATTTTTAATATGTTGTACTTATTTTAACAGTACGGCCGCTTCGATATCAACTAGGTAAGCTATGCTGAATTCATTAAAACATTTTTTGTTGACATAAAACGTTTCGTTCAAAACGTAAACAAACCTTCAGAAACAGTCACCTCACAAACTTGTTCAATTTTTAAAAATATGTTGTACTTATTTTAAAGCTATGCCCCCAANCCCTTTTCTTGGAAGAAATGTATCCTAATGATTTATAGACTGACTTAGTTCAAGAATGCATACATTTCCAATGCCTAATTTCTTCGGAAAGAATTTTGGTAAAACCAGATTCTGGATCATTGAAAAGTCTATCTTCGTTCCTGCGAAAACAGAATTTGCAAAACGTTTATTCAAACTTGTATATAGCAGTTCGCATGGCTCTATGTACNTTTTTTTTGCTTAAAACGGATGAAAAATTATCTAAGATCTACCTTAAGCCAAGAAAAACTAAACGCCTTAGCTCCTTTGTGCATAGAGTCAGAACTAATGAACAAGATTTCATACGACGATATGATTGATGGTTTTGCCATTAGAAAATCTCGCAAAAAGGTATTGTAAAACTTTCATAACTTAATAAATTGAATTTCATCGACATCATCAGCCGGGTTGTTACCAGATAATTGAATATATTGTTTTTAAACTGTAAGTAAGCGCAATAAAATTTATTTAATTACGTTTACCGAATGTACATTATTGTGTAAGTAGTATTGAGGCATTCCTTACCCCGCCTTATTAGTAGTACATGATTGAGCTTTTATTAGCTCAGAAATATACCCAAAAACTATTTCT
Organism: Clitarchus hookeri; assembly: GCA_002778355.1. NCBI lineage: Eukaryota > Metazoa > Arthropoda > Insecta > Phasmatodea > Phasmatidae > Clitarchus > Clitarchus hookeri. Next base: position 199,951 of record NQII01001494.1, read on the forward strand.
TGTGCAATCTTAACTAAATCGTTGGGTTGTAAAAATAATCTAGAAACTGACACATCAATCCCCTTGTTCACAATCATACTAATTACGGGAAAAAGGTGGTGTAATTAAGACGATAGTGCACAAATCATAAAGTTACAATTTCATTGACAAAAAAATTGTAATTAATATGATTGTGAACTAGGGTATCCAATTGTAGAGGTCGGTAGGGGCGGCAAAATTTGAATAGCCTACTGGCGGCAAATGTGTAAATTCGCCACTGGCCCAACAAGTTCTCTGACAAACATACTGCCACAATGTTAACCCAGGAAGATTAACTGTTTGCTCTTCCACAATGTGGGAATTTTCATCGGCCTAGTTCACACAGCTGTGGCGATCGACAGTTCCATTCTATTTGGAGGTTGTCTCATGGAACCAAACATTCACGTCAGTAGAATGTTCGCTGTCATTGCACTTGTTCATAACCCACTCACCAAATTAGACACACCTATCTGAGTTATCTTCATTCATAGTGTGAAGTAAAGTGATAATGTAAGAACTCCATTTTACTTACATTAAAATGCGATGGATAATTTATTTACCTGACAGTTGACTCACACGCAGCTTGCCATACGGGCTTCGTCTTACCGGGGGAACGTGTGAATCACAGCCCGCACACTTCCTTCGTCCGTAGTCGCTCTCTTCCCGCCGCACCGTCCTTCCTTCATATCACACTCAGTTTCGTCCCTCTCAAACTTGTCATGTAATAATGTCATTGTAACACGTGACGGTGGTGCAGTATCCAATTCTGCCCTCCGTCGTCTCTGCACCACAATCACGTTCCTACATTTTCAATAGCACTTTAAAATCGAAAGACAACCTTGTCACCATCGCCATTTTCTCTATTGTAGTGTTACTGCTCGTGGCTGCGAACGAAAATTACAATAGCAAAATGGCTAGGCACACACTCGCACACCCGAAGATATATTCGTGTCATCAAATACGCCAGATTCATCATATTGTCTTTAATATTTCTTCTGTTATTAACGTACAAAGAGAGTAAACATTAATTTGCGTCACCCGGTCTTTACATAAGTTTTTCAAACAAGAGCACATAAGGATAACAAAAAATTTACAACACGAAAGAACAGTTTTCTAAATTACATACACAAAGTTACACAAAGTAATGTGTGGATTCCATCAGATAATACAACCTCGCACACAGACCTACAAAATAAACCATAATCTTACCATCATACTCGTCTTTAAATGTCATACGATTTACTTATCTCCAGGTGAAACACTCCTCTAGTGTCGAACTTGGAAAATAAGTCACTTTGTTTACATGTCACCGCAGAGATTATGATGCGTATTTCATGCAGTAACGTTCGTGTAATCCATGTTCATATGAAAGAGCTTTATTTTATCACAATACCATGCCATCATTATATCATACTGGAAATGGTACATGATCAGTTTAGACAGATAGAATTTTGCAAAAACCTACATATGCCGGCTTATAAAATTACTCTGTCTTTCTGGAGATGAATCAGTGAAAGAGATTCAATGGTGTGGTCTATGAGAATAGTTTCTGCCACATGTTTTTTCAGTCTGTTTTTAAGACTTATTATTTCGATGTTATGATACTTCTTTTTATCCCCCATCAATGTACCAAACATACCTTATCAGTTGACTTATAAAATTAATTTTTCGAAATAACTTTTGTCTGTATTATGCTTTGCATTGTTAAGATCTATGAGAAGTTTCAGCAAGCGACCCTACTCGAACTGAAGTACACGAAGAGCTTCAGCCCACATTTCACAAACAGCTTCAGGTTACAATAATGTATGGCAAAGTTAGTCTTATCTTCCTGCATTTTCATGAGCTTTGGCCATTTCGAACCTGGCGGGCACTAGTTCACCAGCAGGAACAGCAGGTATTTGTGCACTGACTGTAGGTTTACAGGATAATCGACTTCGGTCTCCAAAAGGTATTCAAAACTTTCATCTTCCAGTGCCAACATGTCATCAGTATGAATGTTTGCCTCTTTAAAGTTACATACGGGCAACTGTAATGACGTGGCCCATTTATACAAGTTGTTAGTGTCCAGGTTTTTTGCATCCGAAAGAAAGTTTTTTGGAATAGTAATATTTTAAGATCCTGATAATTAAATTTAAAAAGTCAAAAATCATTAATATGAAAATAAATAGAAATGAAAGTAAAATATATTCAGAACCTAAAACAAGTTAAATATATTCACAATAATTCATTATACTTCTTAAATGTAAGATATGTTCCAAAAGATTTTACAATGGCACACGCTCCCCCTGCCTCCTGAAAGCAGACACTACACATAAATAGTTGAATTCTTAATTAAAATACCGATAAAAACCATCCGTGATGACATGCAAATACATAAATTACAAGAAAACACATCACGCACAATACAAGATATCAAGAACATCGGCAGAGCAACAGACACTGAACATGATAAAAGTGAAAATCACTCAATTTGTAATTTTACGTGTATCACATTATATACAGATATATATTAAACTAGGGGTTCCTTAGACCGTAGAAAATGGCGTCATTGAAAATATTAACTTACAAATTACCACCTGGGATTTTTCACAAAAACAATACTGTGGTTTGCTCCTCAGCTGAAAATGTGAAAGAAGTGGACTTAAATTTTAGGAGAGTTATGCGTGTCACAGATAAAAGAAGGGAATGACCAATTAATGATCAGTCGACATGGCTACCTTATTGACAATGAGTACACAAGCCGGCAAAAATAACATATTTGAAGTTAGGTGAATATTTTTTTAATTGGGAGGTGTAGGCCTATACCGAAAACTGCTTATTAGTAGATCAAAATGTGTAATTGTAACCGGAGTGAGAAAAAAATTGCATTTGATTAGGATTTTACCAACTTTCGGAGAGTTTAACTGCTCTTTCATCTGTGGCTTTATTCAGGGCGTGTGCCTGCACCATACGGGATATCTTACTCTAAACGGATTTTTATTCCATCCTTATCGTACTTCCTCTTTGATTTATTACGTGCCAAATTCAAATTCTTTCGAACTTATTTTCAGATCTCCTGGATGCCCTTGGGTGCATAAGGCAACAGATCCGAAAGTGACCAAATGTTGGAAAGAAGTATTGTAGGTTTTTAGGTAAGTATTAACTCAAATGGAGTTGACTTGTGTCCCTCATGGCATGCATAATTAAATGTAATTTGTAACCACACTAAGTTTTGGTCCCGCCTATCCTGGCTGTCAGCATGAAAAGCAGTGAGTGCTGAATGGAGATTCCTGTTGAACCACTCCGCCTGTGACGGCTGGAGATAGTAGGGTGTAGTGATTATACGTTGAATACCATGAGTTAAACACATGTGGATCATTATCTGTAACAATAATAAATGCAATTCTTGACATTTGGAAAATGGAATTCGCAAATGCAACAACTGTTGTTTCTGAAGTAGTTTTACCAAGTGAAAGAAGCCAAACAAATTTAGAAAAAGCATCTATGCACACTATTAACTCTGTATTCCTTGATTTGGAGCTAAGTAAAGGTCCTACAAATCAACAAAATTTTCTACAAAGTCCACTCAGCAACATCGGACGAGAGAATGCCAAGGTTTACTTAGTGCACACAGCTAGCATAGTTTTACTATTTCAGAGCTCTCTCCTGATTCATGCACTTCCAAATGTATGTATACCTGATTGCGTTGATAGTTTTATAAGTTCGCAGGTTAGTTACTATAGGTGAGAAATAAAAATACCGAATACTCATACCACGAATATTTTTCGTGTGACTATTTTGTGTTTTCTTTAACAGTAGGGTTTAAAATATATATCACCATCAGAAATTTTTTACTGCTTCTGAACTTGATCATTAATATCACCAATGCACGGATATGACTTTGGAAGAGTTTCAGTGCCCTGATAAGCTAATTGAAAATCAATAAATAAGGTATTGCAATAATTAAGCTCATTTTGAGAAGAAACTCTACCATATAGTTCTCAAATGTCGCAGACAATACATCAGCAATAATGTCCTGGGTTCCATGAATATGTTAAACATTGAATTTTAGAGATGACATTTTGACAATCCAATGGCCCTTTTTTCCAAGTTGTTTCAGGTGTACAAGCATTTACGGAAGAGCATAGCTATTTGTGAGCTTAGCTATTTGTTTCAAGAAAACATTCCATGCATTTCAAAAACGGTCTGAATTGACCTATTCTCTGAGAAGAAAGACACGTCACTCTAGAAAAAAAAAGTTATGAATTTAACATCACCCAGTACCTGATCAAGAAGACGAGTGATCTTGTTTAAAGTTCAAAAGACAATACAATGTATCGCAAATATTCCAGGTAACACAGAAGCTATTAAAAAGTTTAGATTCGTTAGTGAAGGGAATTTGTTGACATGACAAATTTAAATAAATAAAAAACACTAAAATATTTGTTTATGTTAAACCAATGAAATTGAAGTAAAACACTTTACATATGTATATGTGTATCCATAACTCTGTAGTCTACCATCAAATGATGATCCTTTCCTTTTTAATACTGTGATGGCGTGTTCTTTGTCACATTTGTTTTATTTTCTATCTGGCTCCATCAGTTTTCACATTACGTTGACATATTTGTTTCCTGTAACCTGAAGTGTTTTGGTTTTCATGTTGTAGCAAGTATGAGATGATATTTGTGAGAGGCAAGAGGGAATCCTGCCTTAATTAGCTGTCTTTTGGAAGAAAATCATTAAATATATATCGACTCCTGGTGGTGCCTATACTTATGCAGCAGGTGTCCTGTACGGGTTGCCGCAGTCAAGATATTAACGGGCTTATAAATCTGTATTTTTTAATGTGTTACGCGGAACAGAATGACTCTGAAGCTGTAACTTTGACTAGCTGAGAGTGTTGTCATTGCTGTATATGGTTCTATATTAGCATCGTTCGCCCTTAGTGCCCATTCCATGCAGTTCTAGGGGGNAGCTAGGTGGAGGACAGTCTGGTTGAATCCAACGACCGACTACGAGACCGCGCTTCGGTGAGACTATGCTTCACGCTCCGGCTACGCAAAATGCCGCCGACCAGCTGCTGCAATGAAAGAAATGTTTCACGCGAGAGCTTTCCTAGTAATTATAATTGGAACCTAGTCGTGGGAACTTGAGAGAGTATTTCAGTAAAGATGGGGCTACAGAAATAATCAAATAAATTTTGAGGGACTTGTGCATCTATCAGAGGGAAACAAAGACTCTGGTTACTTCAGGGTACGACTCAGAAAAGTTATCTCTTGGAGCATATACAGTGAAGTAATGATTAATAATAAATACAATACATCAAACTTCGAACTTGTTGATACACAGTGTAATAAAAATGTCAAATTTATATTTTAGGAGGAATTAAATATTTTATACGGGATGTATATACACAAATATATTTTTAAAATACCATTCAAATATTTTAGAAAATATTATCTAACGGATAAAATAAATAAAATGAAAGATTAAGGGTTTAAATCAATGTTTCACTTTTTGTAGTATGAAATATTTGCAATATGTCATTAAATTATAAATAAATTATACATATTTGTATTGCAAATGTATTGCTAATCTTAAACATCTTAAAATATTCAAGATATTTATACATGCAAAAAAAATATTTTAAAATAAATATATTATTTAAAAATTTATCCATTTACATATTTTTATGCTTGGGTATACATTATTTGCTTGCTTCTTTTATTTTGAGCAAACGACAATATTATTCTATATATGTGAAAGGATTTTAAATAATAAGTTATTACAACAATTTGGTTTTAATTCTAATAAACATCTTTGGAATAAAGACAAATGATAATTTTAGTTTTAAGTAAATATTGGTACAATTAAATATTTAACTTATTTTATTTTTTATTTTAAAAGTTTTTTATAAATATCTTTAAAAGAATTAATATTTGCACAGAACCTGCATTTTGTACATTGCAAACACGAATCACAGTTAACTGGTATGTGAAAGAAGAGTAGCCAAAATAAAATATATAAATAATGGCGAACTGAAAGTTCAACACGACTCTTGATTGAAACAAGTAAAATCCTGAATCCCATCGAACCCATTTCTTGTAAAGTAGTTTTGCGTTGATAAAAAATAATTTCCTAAATAGCTGATCTCAAATAAAGACTATCTTAAATAGTTTCAGCACACGCCGACAATTGAAACATGCTAGCGTACATTTCAGTCTTAAGTGTGATTACCTGGACAGTCACAGGCCTCTAAGAACTCTTTTTGGGCACATCCCTCGGAATATTGCTACTGACTGCACTTAACGGAATCTAAATTTAGCTCAACATTCACGTTTGACCTTCTAGAATGGTCAAGAAACCCCCCAATCAACAAGAATTGAGACTACATGCAACCAAAAAGAAGTGCTTGAAGCGATTAAATAAATGAGGCCGGAAGGAAAACGTAATCTAATGACCTGGCCTCCCTAACGTGAGTGCCAGATCTGACCACAAATTTTGTAAATAGCCCCTAAAACGGAAGTTTTTGCAGGTATTTGGCGAGGAGGAGAGTGGACGTTGAGGCCAGACCTAACTATATTACAACACTACGTTATATTTCTTACGATACCTACGAGTTGTAATAGTACTCTTATATTATGATATACGAGTATATCCCTAATTAAAGTGGTAACCACTTTGCTTTTCGTAAAAAATCTTTCCTCAGGTTTTTCTTCACTCCTGGGGTTTATTCTAATTTTCTCGGGTAGTCTATCGGCAGGTCTCGATGTCGATATCGACATTTAACGCTCCTGCCGATCGGGAGACGCCATTTGAAACGATTGGGAGCAAAATATGCTCAAATAGTTATTCTAAGCGCACTATATTTTCGCGACCTCACTCCCTTGGCAATTCTTGGGATTTATCGATCGCACCACCACAACTCTCTTGCCCTCCTTCCCGTATGTTCACATGGGCGAAGCCAGGATTTACTTCAGAGGGGGGCAAAAGCAAGGAAACTCAAAATAAAGTACTCATCAAAAATTTGTTTTATTTATACATTCTAGAAGGTTAAAACGACCTATTTTTAATGATATTGCAACCAAATTAAACCTTATTTCAACACTAGTCTATGAGAATTCTGGCTGAACCTCAACAAAATTTGTTTTTAAAATTTATTTTGCGCTTCCAATACTCTCTTTTTATGCACACTCGTACAAAGACCGACAAGCCTGTTTTCTGTCATTGTTGACCGTAACCAAGTTTTTACCCTTCGTAAGATGCTGAAGGATCTTTCGATAGTGCACGTTGTGCAGGGTTGTACAAGTGAAATAAGTATCGCCTTTTTTATAGCTGGGTAAAACAATTGCGTTTCTTTAACGAGTGCAGCCAGTTCTATTTCCTTTAGTTTGGCCTCTGACACGTTTTGTTTTCTTTACATTGGTTATACCAAAGTTCAGCTTCGCCGAGGAAACCATTTAAATTTTAGTATTTATAAAAACTTTCAGCTTTTTAAAAAAATCCCATAGTTCATACCAAGCATTACGTGAGGGTGTAACGTAAGCAATGAGTATGCGAGTAAGTTTTCCTCAGAAAAACGCTGTTCAAGAGACATTATTAATGAATCTATGTACGGCATGACTAGCGATATTCTCCAAAACTCGCCAGGAGTCTGTGCTGGAGGATTTGTACGATATTTCTGCCGATTTGTGACCCTCGATATTTTTTAATTGGTTTTAATACTCTCGGCGATGGTTTCCGCCTCGGTTATAAAACTTTGACTATCAGCATCGACATTGCCACGGTGTTTCCTTAATATATCTGAGATTCTTTTTATGTGATTTGCACATTGAAGTAAGTCCATACTTAGACTGTATAACATTCACTATTAGTTGCATAAATGCCGAATATGACACAAACACTAACAATAAATTCCGAATTTGTGGCAGCGCAATGCATTTGAAAAGCATCTTTTCTCGTTGCAGTGTTGCCGTCTTTTGATAGCGTTTCAAGCGCCATGACAATTTGCACATAATGTTCTTTGAATATGGCGATACTTTTATATTTTCGAGACCAACGGGTTTCGCAGAGCATAGGTATATTTGGTATGCATTTTCGAAGAAGGGTCGATTCTCGGAAGAATCTTATTATGTCTTTATTGTGTAAATCGTATTTCGTATCACTGCTATTTCGTTTAAGTCGTTTACAACCAAGTTCAATTTGTGACTAGCACAGTAGAAATACAATGCTCTCGTATACTTTTCTCGTAGATTTTTTTGTACACCACCATCTTTTCCTGCCATAGTGGAACATCCATCGTATCCTTGTCCGACGCACGTTTCTGGATCAAGGCCTACATTTTCTACAAAGTTGTCAATTGCAAAGTCTATCTATCTTACATCAATGGCAGTTAGCTCTACAAAGCCTAAAAATCCTCTCGAACCATCATCTTATCTTCGTCAAAAATCTAACAACAATGGAAAGTTGCTCTTTCTCTGATATGTCACTGCTCTCGTCTGCTAGTATACTATAGGCATATGCGTTCTTTACGTCGGTAGTGATGTCGTCTCTAATAACATCTCCACATAGGCCAATTATTTCATTTTAAATCTGTGGTGAAATTTAGGTGGAATTTTTTCCGCCCTTTTCTATGTGCTCTCTCAAAATGTGGTCACCAACTTAAATTTTGAGTTTAACCAAATCTTTAAAAACACCATCATGATGTTCTTTACCCATCAAAGGTAGGTTATGTGTACCTCAAAACATCACGGTCGAAATTATTGATGTCACGACTTGCTTGTTGAATTCTATCTCATTTTGGTGGGCAGAAATCAGCTGAACATCGACAGGCATATTTTCGACGAAACGTTTTGTGGCTGTGGCCGCTGATTTGTGCCACTGAGATGACGTGTGAGTTCTTGCAAATTCGTGCATGTCTTTGTAGCGAGTAAAGGGCCTCACTATGAACGAGCCTAAAACACCATGCGCATTAGCTGGTGGAAACAACACACAGTGAATGCACAACGTGACCGTTAATTTTTTAGAAAACGCCAGTCAAGGGAGCATAATCCGCCAACCAGATGTATTTGAATTTCCTTTTTAATTGGACAGCATCCTTAGCAAAGACATAACTTAGAGGTGGTGACCAACATTTTTTTTAAATTTCCATTCTTTGAGACGAGGTCATAGTAAACGAACGCCCAAGCCAGTGACCTACGTCATTAACAAAATAAGCTTGAACCTGTGCACCAAATCCAGATGGTAGCGAAGATCCACTCGATGCAGACAAAACAGCAACATGTGCAGGTGTAGGTGCAGTTGCGCTATAGTCAGCGCTGGTATTTGCACATTCTGCTTCGAATTTTCGTCTCCGCCGCTATCACTTTCGCCACTACTTTTATCTGGTTGCTTCCTCTTCTGTCTCACTAAAAGAAAATAAATAACCTTTTTGTTATTAGGTATTTCATTTAATATCGCATTGCAGATACCATTAGGGCGTATCCTAGCAAAAAGTACTACTGAAAAAATATAATGTCGTATAACTTTTTTTTTCATTTATCTGTTTAATTTTTATGTAGAAATATAGAAATTAAAAAATTAATTTTTTCTTTATTTTAATTTTTTTTTTACATTTACAGGGTGTAATTTTTTTTTTCAATAACTCGAATTTCTTAATCAACTCAGCATCTACTCTAACAATTAATTCGTCATGCGGATCGATTTTGACAATCAACAAGCCCTTCCGATTGACGCAAGAACCATATAACTAGGTTAAATCGTTCAAAGGTTATAACGAGTTTACACACACACACACACACACACACACACACACACACACACACACACACACACACACACACACA
>NQII01001494.1:220436-293574 GCA_002778355.1 Clitarchus hookeri
GTAAAAATTTGGACACACGTCGCAGGAACAGCGGACAGGGTTTGCCAGTAGCACCGCAGGCTGCTTCCTCCACCTGGAAGAGTTGGCACGTGTAGGAAGTAGCCTTTGTTCAGCACCGCCCCCTTTCCTATGCCCCTTATAAGGGAAGATACGTGTATGGTTAGAAGGGGGGGATGAAAATAGTTTAAAAGCCAAGTTATGAGACAAGGGAGGATTCAGTTGAACCAGGTCAGTTGACTCAGAAGTGCGCGAGCGCAAGTCGGTTCGGGAGTACCGGAAGAAGCGAGTCGTGGAGGCAGCCATCGAGAAGCGAACCCGGAGCCGCAGTCGGGGAGAAAAGTCACCACAACTAGGGCCTTTTCCAAGGCTGCCCGAAGCGCCAGATCTCAGCCTGTCGACAACAGACCAGAACTACAAGACTAGATAACTATCAAGTTGTCACCCAAAGAAACCCTCCGATACCTAGTATCACCCCCAAGACACCGACTACAGTTAGCGCAAGTATATTAATTAGGGTACCACATCGGAATTGTTTCTGTAAAGTATAATCTCGTGACAATATAGCTAACCACTAAATTGAAACACCGAATGGCTACCTTAATGTTACCCTTTTACCCTCAACCATCAAGGCACCCTACAGTCTGTGCCTGGTAACATTAACTGAGATCCTATGAACCAACCTGTATCACACACTTCGTGTGACGGCCTCGAGGCACTATGATGTTTGGCCCTTGTCACACTCATTTTCGGCGTCAGGTCGGACAAGGCCCTGGTTCTCTCAGCGAGTGACATTAGGTAAACACAATTACCTCATGCCACACAGAGTCTGTTTCCGTCGGATGAGGTGGCACCTCGCCCCACCCAAACTGGGACCTTGATAGTATGCGAGGTAGAAGGCTGCATCGCCATCCTATCACCTTGGGTGTTCTAGGGTTATCTTCAGATTGCTGCGGGCTCGTCCTCGGGTTGGTTGGGGTCCCCCGGTACATTCTCGCTTCCCTGATATTTGCTCCAATTCGGTTCTCTGTCTGTGTATTTCCCTTCGCTTCTTCGCATTCACCTACTTTCTGTTCCTCGTTCGCTTTCGGCCTTCATTCGCTTCCTCGCTTTCCCTTTCCTTGTCCAATCTCCTCCTTTCTCCTGCTCGGCCATTTACTTTTGCTCGACTCTTTTTCCTTCGCTTACTTCGTCTCGCTTTCTCACCTCTCTTCTTCACACACCTCTTCCTGCGTTCACGTACTTTTGGCCCGGTAAGCGAGTCTCACTGGCGCTTCGGGCATGGTATCGGCCTTTGACTGAGATAGCGTGTGGCGCTGGGGTAATGGCGCTGTGGCGGCTTTATCGCGTTTGCCCTTTTGTCTCCACGTCATTGTCCACCATCCGGTCGACTAGTGGCCTACTTTTTCTTTTTTTCTTGCTTCTTCCTCTCATTCCTGCATATTTTGGCCCGGTAAGCGCATTTCACCGGTGCTCCAGTTACTGTTATCGGGTGGCGCAGTTGTTCACCAGTCTGCCTAACTGAGATAGCGCATTTGGGCTGTGATGCTTTATCACTTTTGCTCTTTTATCTCCACGTCATTGTTCACCATCCGGTGGACTAGTGACCTACTTCTCGGCTAATCTCCCTGCCTCGTTTACTGCCATCTCGTCTTCTCGCCTGCTTCTCGCTAATTTATGCACCTAATAACTCGCTCTTGTTCTCTCTTTCGCCGGCATTCCCACTCCCTTCCGCTCCTCGCTAATCTCCCTTTGCCTCTTTCCCACTCCTCTTAATTCGCACATGCTCTCTCGTCTATCTCGTCCTCTCGCCCGCTATCGCCATGTCATTGTCCACCATCCGGTGGGCTAGTGGCCTACTTCTCTGCTAATTTCCCTTTGTCTCTTCGCTCGCTTCTCTTCTCGTACTCGTTAATTCCTAGTTTGCCGGCCTAGTACAATTTTGACTCGTCTTGGGCAAATGTTGAGCACCACTGGGTTTTAGACTCCCTGAAGTCATTTTTATCCCGACAAGCTCGGTAAGGGCGAGACCCTTTCTCTCGGGTATAGTCTGGTTCTTGTTTTCTCTCGACACAGAAGTAACTACACCCCACATTGGGCGCCAAAATAACTTGATGCTATTCGCCTCTCTGTGATATGATATACAGAGAGGGTCATAGCATACGAGTTACCTTTACCAGGCACAGACTATGGGTGCCTTGAATGTTGAATAGGGGTAGTAAACAATAATGTAGTCTCTCGGTGTTTCAGTTGACTGGGTTATATTTGTCTCGAATATAATACACATCTTTTATCGGAAATTAACACATACTTTACCAGAAATTAACACATATTTTACTGACCCTGTGAGTTTTGAGCCTGAAGGGCGGCTTTAAGTACTCGTGCTTACTGCTTCTGACATCTTGGGGAAATACTAGGCGTCGGAGAAATGTTCCTTGAACGACGAACGCTGATACTTAGCTGTATTAGAAGTTCTGGGAGATCCGGTGGTAGGTTGAGGTCTGGTAAGTTGGGCGGTCTTTAACAGGCCCTCGGTTGGCTTGTTCTCGTTGATGGCTCTCCACGACTGGCTGCACGATACGACTGACTGAAACTTCTCTCGGTGTGGTGCCCCTCGCGAGGCCACCACTCTACTCCCATTCTCAGTATCGCACTCTGTGTCCCGACGTGGTGCTCCTGGCGAGCCCCCACCTGATCGTCGCCTTCCGGTGTGGATTATTACTGGCCTCTACATCACTGATTCTGCCGGGGTCCGATCCCCGGCCTCGGCTGACTGACTCACTCGACTGCCTGGCATTCCGGCATGGTGATACGACTGACTCGACTGACCAACGATGTGGAGCTCCTGGCGAGCTCCCACCCGACGCCCATCGCCTTCTGGCACAGGGTATTATTGGTTCCAACTGATCCCCTCCTTGTCCCACAAGTTGGCTTTTAACCTCTCTCGTCGCCCCCTGTTCCTCAAATGTGCTTCACTCGTTGGGGAAGGGGGAGGGGGTGACCTGGAGCCCTATGGCCAAACACTGTCAGCTCTTCTTACTAGTCTAACTAGAGGTGTGTTGGCATCACTCTAGCTTACCTTGGCATGTGTGTCCATGTTCTCTCACGTTTTGCTAGGGGAGGGGGAGCCCCATAGCCAACTGCCAAGCCCTGTCAGCCCTTTTCTTGTGTATCTCACCTCTGCATGTGGCCTTGTTCTCACGTGTTCCTCGATGTGTCGGCGATTTTTCTGGTTTAACTCGGCACAACCTTGGCACTCGTCAATTGCTTGTCCGCCCTCTCGGGCCGACCTGGCTTTCGCGACACATGTCCCGCGGCGCATGTCTACTGCAGGCGCTAGCGGGTGGTAAGTTGGGGGGGAGGGGGTGTCAGCAGCACTTCTAACAATGCGACACGCATCACACTAACAGGAAAAGGACTATGCCTGCACGAGTGATGTATTTTTATCTTGCTGATTTGTGATGTGCCAAAAAAATACTAAGTGCGTGGCATCAGACATTAAACTAGGCACTGTACAATAGTGAAACGATGGCTATCATTATACAGTACATGTTTGAATCTTGAATCTCTCTTCTTTTGACCGTTTTGTATTTATTAGTACTTTGTGTTGAAACATATGTTAATTTAAGCTGGATGCTGTTACAATTTAGTTACAATTTTCTACAAGTCTATAGGCACAGCCATGTTATTTAAGGGATGAAAGTCTAAATAAAGTGATTAGCTAATTTTAATTTCCTAATTTATTTATAAGAACAGGATACGAGAATTTCGCGAATTTTCGGTGGCAGGCTATACTTTAAGTAAGTATACTCTTATTTCCCTTGTATGACTGGATCGAAGTGATTTTGACATGCCCTGTTAAACTATTTGGGTAATAAAAACCGAAATATACAATATAACCATATAAGGTGCAGCCCAGTTGAATAAAAAAATGTCTCATACCATGGCAGCAGCCAATAAATAAACAATTGTGGCCAAGTTTGTGAAGAACTGAGATGTGTAGGTTGCTGCCAAAAGAATTCGCGAGATTTGCAAACCTCTGTTTATAAGCAATCCACAAAGCATCATTCAGAATTTACTATCTTGACTTGCCATTCATTGAAATTTACAGCTATTAGATGCATAACTATCTATAACCAAACATGAATTAGTACAATCAAATAGTTAAAATCGGTCTCCATGAACAATTTATTAACACATATTGAATTACTATTAACATTTATGTATTTGATATCTGATATCCCAATCAAGTCTGTATCACTCGTACATTCACTCCCACCTTGTTTCAGTCCATATATCACCAGTCTTTCCTGCCCGGAATGTTCTTCAATCGTCGGATACCTCGTCCTCCGCAGCACTCGCTCGCTCTCGTTCGTCGCCACCGCACACACACTCGTCCTCCGGATGTATTTTTCTTTGAAGTCCCTCGAGGCCCTGATATTCGCTATACTTTTGTCGTACTTAAGTCAAGTAGTGGCTATCACAATCTGCTGACCCTCGGGATGTGGCGGTATTTATAGCGAACGCACCCTGACCCAGAACCTTCACACATTAGGTTTTGTCGATAAAGGTGATGACCGGTAGGTAGGTTCTTGCACATACTCTCAAGTCGTCTACTCCACCGGAAGAAAGGGGAGGGGGAAGTGATGCCAGCCCAAGCCAGCTGTTAATCATCCCCTCACCGGCCTGGTGACATAGTGAGAGGTCGCTAAGTCCACCTGGGGGAGAGGCGAGTCGTGGTGGGTCAGCTCCCACCAAGCCCGGACTGGCCGCACGGTTAACATGGATATCATGACACCATGTGCAGGAGTCCAAGCATTACAATATTACCATAATAAAAAAAACCTGTTCAAAGTAAGAAATATTTTCTTTTAAACTTTTAATATAATAACCGAAATGTCTTCATACTTGTGACTTAAACGATCATGTAATAATTATATCGGAAAAATTTAATAGAAAATGTAGTAATAATTAATTATTAAATTAAATATAGCATTCATTAAATATAGGTAAAACGGTTGGGAATTGGAGGGGGGGGGGGGATGAAGTTAACTTTGGACAATACCACAAAAATACAGCGAATATAAAAACTATTTACTTAAAAATTTACAAAAAGCAGTTCAGGAAGAAAGTATAGTTCATTAAGCCCTACAAAGTATTGGCAAGTATGGTGTAATCAACATCACACGAAATAAAAGAATCCTTTGACATGTGTCATTTTTGACAGCTTACTAGCATGATTGAGACTACACATTTGATGGCAATAATCTATCTGACATACTCAAATTCGGTAAGTATACAGAAGTGAATGGCGTGGTGGATTACCTTACGGCGGGCAACTTCAATGAACTAGGTAAAAATGTTTTCCCTGTCACACACTATGTTACGTTACGCTCAGAGAAGGTAGGTATTTTCCGTGCTAGATATAAACTCTAGTTAACACAGCGAATTTTGCGTTCGGATTACAGTAAATTAACCACGTTCAGCATTCCATCGAACAAACGATAATTCAATGAAATCGGCATGGTAACATACTTCAATGGCCAGGTGCCTTATTACCTTGAGTTCGAGTTTACTTGGTGGATGTTTCCACAGGGGTTCCCAGAAGGCAGATGCGTTTTCTGCCCTTAAAAGTGAAGTTACCATGTGGTCCTCTTTACACTGTGTGGAGGTTCCCCGTGCTTACAATTTGAAATTGACAGTCCTTCGCGCGGCATTAGCAACGACAGTGTTATAATACATTCTAGGGCAGTAATTGGCCCTATGCAATACTCACTCCTGCCCACCCCACAAAAAGAAGTACAGACGTAACTCTGATGACACTGAGAAAGCATCCTTTCTGAGCCAAGACAATGAGTATCAGAAGTGCATCATATGGTCTGGCCAATTATAGCTGACACTACACAACCCGCTAACCTTATCAGCGGACGGACTAGGTGCCGGCATTCTCCTGGATGAGATATCTGCATTAAGTGACCGGGAACAGTTCCACAACCTGGGCAGTTTTCTCTCGTACATACTCGCCTCAGTAGCTAGGTATACACAGTTCCTAGGAACAGGCCACTCACTGCCTTTTCAGTTGAGTGATGGAGAGTTAGCAAACTTAAGACTGCTAAATAACCAGTGCTATGAAAGTTCCTTGAACCTACAAAAATCTCGCCAACACATAAACAAGTTTATTATACAATATAACATCCTAATTCCCATCCATTTTTTTTCAGGCTAGGCANTAACATCCTAATTCCCATCCATTTTTTTTCAGGCTAGGCATGCAGCGCAATTTTTGAATTGACTTCCCACACCCCACCCCTCCCCCGGCCTAACCAACGGGGCTGCGGTGGCTGAGCGGTTAGCGCACTCGCTTCCCACCAAAGTGAACCGAGTTCAATCCCCAGCCGGGCCACTCCTGGATTTTCGCAAGTGGGAATAATGCCAGACGATACTGCTGGTCTGCGGGTTTTCTCGGGGATCTCCCATTTCCCCCACCCTTTCATTCTGGTGCTGGTCCATACTCACCTCGCTCCACCCTCGTCGGCTCTCAAGACCTCGATGTTAAAGGCCGCCCAAATATCTTCACTCACTTACTCACCAGTTNTTCAGAGGTTAATTCAAATTCCTTTCCCCAAAAACGACTCAATATGACTCGGAAATTTGCGTGATAAACTGTACATGGAAAAGTGGCAAGGAACAACTAACAACATAGTCGACGATACGAAGTGCTAGGTTAAGTGCACCTTTCTTCTGTGCGGACATATAATCGGTAGTCTGACATGTCCCACATTGGACGCGGCTTGGCTGCTAAAACTCAGCTCCGGGGTCCCGCACCTGCCTTGTAAACGGCGCACAGACAGCGGGAGGAACTTCAGCTAAGAATGGTCCAAACACCGGCTTCTTTTAGAAATGCGGAAAGTGGTACAAAGTACTCGCTTTGTTAAGGATACGTAAAGTTTTGCCCCATTTACACCGGGGCCACGGTGGTCTCGTGGTAAGACTACTCACTTCCAAATTAGGTGAGCCGGGTTCGATTCCCGGCAGGGCACATCCCGAATTTTTCGCGTGGAAATCGTACCGGACGATGCTGCTGGTGTGCAGGTTTTCTCGAGGGCTTTCGAGTAGCTATAAACCAGCGGTTCCACGTCACCCGGCTAGAAAAGGGGAACAGGGAGACAAAGCTAGCAAGACGGGGCATGTCGTTCCCAAAAAAAATGTCATTTGTACCTGTTTTTCACTCGAAATATGGCGTTTTTCCCCAAAAATTACCTCGTTTTGCCCAAAAGTTCCCGTTTTCCCCTAAAAAATATCTCGAATTCTGCCAAAAAATTTCATGGTTTGTTCTCGTTTCACACGCGGCGCCAGGTGTGTCCCAAATGAAATTCCCGCTAGAGTAACCATAGATAATTCCCAGATTCCTCACTCAAGTGCTAGCGCTTGCCGCCGAACATGATAGTTCTCAGATCCCTCACCCATACATCCCAGTACTGGCGCTCGGCATCGATCATGATAGTTCCCAGATCCCTCGCCCATGCATCTCAGCGCTGGCGCTCGACACCGAACATGGGGGCCAACAAAGACGGTAAAAAAAATTGTTTTGTAAAAATTTATAAAAAAATTTTTATTTTATTTTGATTGAAATATTTATTTCTAAAGAATACAGAGAGTCAACGTAAGGTTCAATGTTTCGTGTGTGTGTGTGTGTGTGTGTGTGTGTGTGTGTGGGTGGGTGTTTGTGTCATCACACGAAGCTCTCGTACTGACAGTATTGAGGTTGCTGCATGATGTTTTAAATTATCTCTAAGGAAAGCTAACAGATGAAGGAATGTAGAAAAAAACTAATTAATACAATACATTTTATTAAAATAATTGTATACATTGTAAATAAAAGAGGATTAAAACAGAGTCACTACATGATTGCCCGACTGCTTTCGAAAGCAACCTATCGTCGAGTATGAGCGACGACTGGTTGGCTGCACGACATGTGTTCGGCGCTGTTCCTAACTGGCGTTGCGTTGTACTGAAACACGAGACTGCACCGGTAACGTTAGTAGGTGAGCGGGGATGAGCGCCACGGGGCTCGTTGTCAGCGCTGAAAAATAAGCAACTTGATAACATTCAAATAATAATTTTTTTTAATGAAATCGTGGTAATCTGCATCACTCTCTGTCGGCGTTGCGCTGTTCTAAAACACCATGTAGCATCCGTATATGTAAGTAACTCATCTCTGTCAGCGAGCGTGCACTTCTGTCGGCTGGTCGGCTGCACAACGGGCGTTCGGTGCTGTTCCTGGCTGACTGCACGTCCGGTGTTCGGTACTGCGGTCTGGCTGAAAAAAATCGGCACCGAACGCGTGGCCAATAAAGACGGTAAAAATAATTTTTTATAAAAATGTATCTTAAAGTTTTTTTGTTTTTTAAATGTTGATTGAAATGTTTATTTTGTAAAGCATACATAGAGTCAACGCCTAGGAGGCGCCATGTCATAGCCTCGGGCTACGGGGGACTTCACGTTCTTGCATTCCATAGCAAGGGGGGTGGTGCCGCAATGCCGCAATGGGTAAAGCACATGTTAAAACTTCATGCTCTTGCATTCACAGGGGAGGGCAGACGTGTCCCAAGAGAGACGCCTGCCTCTGGCTACGGGGGAACTTAACGTTATTGCATTTTGTAGCAAAGGGGGGGGGGTGGTGCCTTGGTGATGCAATGGGTAGAGCGCAACTTCATACTCTCGCATTCACAGGGGAGGGAGCAGGCCGAAAAGGTATCCCACCTGACCACCATCACAACCGGGAACGCGCTCGAAGTCGTGGAAGGTAGGCTGGCCAGCACCACAAATGTACTGTCTACCAATATGGAGGCCCAGCTGCACAAACTATCCGATGATGCAATTAAGCTGAACGTGTTAGGGGCTAGGATATCGGTCATGGAGAAGAAAATCACCGACTTGGGGGAGCAAGGTAGCGCGAGTGTTCTAGCAGGCTTCAGAGCGTTACTGGGTGGGCACCTTACTGTAAAGACCGAGTGTGTGGTACCCCCGAAGCTAGAATCAAACCTCGTCGCCATGGAAGGCTGTCTGTTCGCCAACACGAACATACTGTACACCAAGCTGGACGCCCATCTGAGCAATATATCCGGTGATGTAGGGAAACTTGGCACTTTAGGCTGTGCATTTGAAGCTATGGAGAAGAAAATTAACGATGTAGGCGATCAAGTTAGCGGTCTCGCTGCGAAAATAGACAGTCTTCTTAATGACAAAGCCTCGAACGACATGGGCGAACGAGTTAGAGTTCTTGCTGCGAAATTAGGCAGTCACCTTAATGACACGACCGCGCTGGAATCAATAAGTAAGAAGTAAGACGCGAACCTCCGTGCCATCAGTACGATGTCCCTCACCACAACGAAACATTTTCAAACTTTAGTCAATAACATGCATAGCATAGTGGCAAGCAAGCTGCATGCCGTTGAAGCACAACTGTTAGATTTAGGCGATCGCATCGACTACAGGTCCCTTATGACCCTTGCTGCAACATTAAGAGATAATCTGCGTATAGCGACCGAGAGCGCCGACAAGCTGAGTGGTGTGGATGCCAAGCTCACCGCAGTCGAGACAAAACTCGAGCAGTTCGACATTAAGAGGTTTACAATCCTGGCCGCGAAACTAGACGACCACCTTAATGCGTCAGGTGCAGGTTCGACTATGCTAAACACATTATATACGCAGCTGGAGAGCGTAGGCAGCTTAGAGATGAATCTCAGCAAAATATTGGAAGGGATGACGAGTAAACTTAGTACAAATCTGCTCGAAGAACTCGACATCCGAAATCAAACTTTGAGTGCAATTGGGGCGGCTGCGGTAGCATAGTGGATAGAGTGCGCATGAAAAAAAACACCACGCATTTGCACTCCATTGCTACGAGGTGTCGCAGTGATGTAACAGATAGATGACAAGTTAAATGGCACACACTAGCATTCCATTTCGATGGGGGCCTAGGTAGAGTAGTGGATAGAGTGCACACTTTGCGCTCTTGCATTCACAGGGCAGGGGCAGGCATGTCCCAAGAGAGAGACACCCACCACGCCTTCATGACATATATGCTGCAGTTAGGCTGTACGATCAGTCAGTACACAAAAAAAAGAAGTAATGCAGCATACTTACATACACGTATGCGCACGTCCACTTCCAAGACACAAGTAGCAGGCCACATCGAGAAAATACGTTTAAATGTAAAGAGACATGTGCAGAGGCACTGGGAGCCTGGAGGAGGGGGGACGCAGGCACACACCAGACGACTTACAAAGCCGTCAACTGAAAGCAGTTCTCGCATCCCAAGAGGGGCCGAGGCGATGAACGGATAGAGCAGCATTTTAAAATTCATGCTCTTGCATTCACAGGGGAGGTGTGCCGCGGCAGCTGAGTCGTATCCCAAGTGGAAGTATTAAAAAACAAACTCGAATTTTCTTTAAAATAATAATAATAATATTACATTATAGCCCCCGTATCGCCGAGAGAGAGAGAGAAAAAACACATTCACATGGTTTTACCGTCACTCCCCCGGTGCGAGAGCGAAGGAAATATATATATATATTGTGCATTTGAAGCCAGGAGGGTGATCTCAGAGTCTTCCCAAATCCAAGTATACTTCAATTGTTTCATACCGACACATGTAAAGCAGACCTGTCCGTTGTATGTCTTGCTTCCACGACATCTCACGAGATACTATATGATACAATGCTTAGAAAGGTGTATTTATTACGCACATCCCAGCCCCCGACGTGAGTTTCGGAAATATATATTAAAAAATATGTAAAGTAGAGAACCAATCATACTTACACACGTACAGCAGACCCCTCCATTGTAGGTCTTGCTTCTACGACACTTCACGAGTTACTATATGTTACAATGCTTAGAAAGGCGTTTCTATTGGAAATATATATTAACAAATACGTAAAGTAGTATGATTAAAATAATTATTAATGTCCCAGGCAAGGACACGCAAGGCAACGGCTGCAAGCGGCACACACGTGAGTTTGTGGAAATATATATATAAAAAATATGTCAAGTTAAATGCCCCCCAGGCATTGGCGACGACCTCGAGAAATTGTTGTTCGGCGCAACCAGCCCCAGGCAACGGGTGATTTTCCACACATGATGTGCGCAGCTCCACCGAGAAATACGTTTTTGTACCGAGGTGACACACACACACACACACACACTTTAGCGTGAGTGTCGGAAATATTGATACTACACAGCAGTTAAGCTGTGCGCAAAGCCGGCGACTCGCCAAGAAATACGATTCACACACTATCACCCAGCCGCCGCCCACCGCTGTCAGTACAACAGTGCATGCAGGCAAGAACACGCGGACCCCGACTGCAAGCTGCACACACACGTGGACAACTTGTTTATTTTTAGATATCGTTCTCTGAACCTTCTAAATGAAGGACAGCAAGCCTCCATTTGGAGAACACAGAGTTGTTTTATTGTCGTGGTGCAATAGGTGCTTAATTCAACATATCGTTTTCCAAAGGTCTCATCAACACATGCAAACAAAGATTGACCGCGTAAGTTACACCAAAGGGGAAAAAATACATATTCATTACTAGATATTCCGAACATATATATGGTTTCTACTGTTGGGAGTGATTCCATGATCGTTTTAGAAACATATTAATATAGGTTTCATTACCCTTGTTGAAATCACTGCCACAACCAATCTACTTACGCCTAACGCAAATACTACAAGCAGTGGCCGGGAGGGTTAATCTTAGTGTCTTCCCAAATTCGATTATCTTTTAATTCCCCTCCTACGAGGCCGTATACTTCATGCTTTTGTATTCCAAGAGAGAGGTTGTCTCAGACATCGTAAGTTTGCATTCCAAGCCGGAAGGATAATCTCAGAGTAATCCCAAAAATAATTATAATTTCAGGCCTTCCTACTAATAATATACACCATGTGCTTGCATTCAAAGACAGGAGAGTTCTCTCATGATCTCCCCAAAATCAATTAACATGTAAGTCCTTCCTACAAGATGAAATACTTCACGCTCTTGCATGCCAAGCCGGGAGTGCTATCTCAGAGTATTCCCAAATTAAATTATCGTTTAAGACCTTCCTACGAGATGATATACACCACATGCCTGCATTCCAAGCCAGGAGAGTTATCTCAGAGACTTCCCAACCATACACAATGATAAAGCATTAAAGGCAATGCACACTACTATGAAAACAATGGCGGGAACAGTCATGTCACTACTGTAACATATCATTTCCATATGCCTACAATGCGAAGAGACATATGAAGCATAAATGTAAGCTTTCGCTGTAATAAAATGAGAACACCACTGTGCATAAAGGAACCTAACATGCTATGCGAGGCTGTCGTTCACTGAGGAAAGCCGAGACACGCAATACAAGTTGACATGTGTACAGTATATAAGCGAGTATCACATAAAATAAAGATCAATCCATTGTCGAGCGCTGTTGTGAAAAGCAGTCTTGTTTACAACAATATGAAGACAGAATCAATGGATGAAGACTCACCATCGCCAACATCGACATCAACAGCAAGGTATACTGAAGAGCCACTACATGCATTACGATATCTTCGTTACTACTACAATTGTGCACCCTCATATAATATGAGGACGGAACCAATAGCAGAAGATTTACATTCTACAACCTGGCCAACAGCAAGGGGTCTTGAAGAGCGTATGCAAGCGATACGCCATCAATGTAACTACTGTGGAAATACTTTTAACACAAGGTATAGTTCACGTCGGCATGAAAGTTGCCATAGCATGTTCAGCCCCGCATACAAAACGTTCCCCTGTGATACCTGTGATGCCATGTTTGCCCGAAGTGATAGTGTGTATAGACATAACAGTACATTCAAAGGCTATGCTCGTCGTTCATCAGGAAGCGAGTGCATGTATTGCGGCAAGAAATTCAGTAAGCGTAGCTGGACCAAACGACATGAAGATAGCCACTGTAAATTTGCTACAGTCTACAAGATGTACCCATGTGATAACTGCATTGCAGTATATTCGAACAAGAGCCGCTTGAATGCTCACAGAAGATATTGTCCTTCTTTTTCTATATCAGGCAACATAAAGGTTTCACTCGAATGAACACTATGTTGAGCATGTATCAAATGTTATTATGTACTTGTATTATGTCAAGTCCATAAGTAAAGGTAAAAGTATGTAAACTATTTCGGTGTTATTCATTTATGTTAATCCTTGTCAATATTAAGTTCACCTCCACCTCTGAGAAAAACCAGATTTTGACAAAGTCGAAAATGTAATTAACTGTAAAAAATATAAATATATTAATATAAACTATCACCGTCAGTCCTACACAAGGACGACAGCTCGAGCATCGCTAACACGGCTAGCTCTTAGCAACCAAACATAGAATGAAAAAATTAACGATGTTATACAATACCAGACTATTCTGGACAGTACAACAGACTATCAAATAACTTCCTTACAAACCAACTGAAACGGTCCAATATATTCAGTTTACAACACTAGCAACAGAACGCGACTGTTGTCATATGCTGGGGAATATGCGAGACAGCTCAGATGGTTGGGTGACGACGCAAGCGCCCTGCAGTTCTTGTCAAGTTTAACATATAACACTAGCCAACAAAGTGTTATGTAAGGCTCCAAAGGTCACACAGCCCCTGCTAGGCACACGATAGCCTTCAGCCGGCATGACTGAATTCCGACGTGCAGAACACTTACCTATGTGTAGAAACGCAGATTGGATCCTAGTACTCTGACTCAGAGGTATCTAACAACCTGCTATCATGGAAGAACATTAATGCTGACATAATTCGTGAGCCTTCTGTGAAGAGTGATGGGAAGTCTAGCTGCATAGTGTTGTAAAGTCGTTTATGACTTGGTTGAAAGACATATATATATATATATATATATATGAAAGCACATACATAAATAAAATTAAGGATGGATAACTTACAACAAACTGAGATATGTAAAAAGCAAAAAAAAAATAATAATATCGACGAGTTGTATGCCGAACGTGCGAGTACCCCATGAATACTAAAGATGCCGTGCAGGCAATACGAAATAATATAAAATATTGATATATATGAATGGCTGTAAAGACCAGCCGTCAAATAGCGAGTGTGTATCGACAAGGGGGGGGGGGATATGTTGTGGCATAGTACGAGTACAGGCCAAGACCTGTGACTGAATGTAGCCAGCGGTAGGTTAAAAAACGAGACAAGTTGTAATGACTATACACCGGTCGGCGACACGCAGCGTACAGAACGCCTTAGGTGAAGTACATCAACTCGTTTGCTGTCCTTGCAGTGAAAACTCCCTCTCATCTTGTGACATACACACAATGTGAAACAGAGGACAACACTTGAAAGTAAACTTTAAACTCCTTAACTAACATGTTAAATTTTATTTAATCTGGTGCAACAGAAAGAATTATCGGTCAATCGAGTACTTGTGCATCTATAAAAGTAGGCTCTCTTAGTCCATTGCAGAAACAAACAGCAGCCAATCATAAAGTGCCGGCACAGAGTAGATAAGAACATAGAGAGACGAAACGGTGTGATGGTTCCTTTGATGTGGACGTATCCATTCACTGATTGGCTGCGAACAGCTCCGGGAACAGACCTTACTGTATGTGTGACTGGCTACTGTATGCTACTATAAGTTCCGACCATGTGCATGGCTGTTACTTCCAACTTAAATGATATACATTTAATACTCTCTGTTAAAGTGTTGTGTGCTTGGGAAAGGTAGAGTCTATCCCTCTTGTCGGTAATATAATAATACGTTTGTTTTATATATCTACTCACCACCATGATGCAGACGAAACACTTACCCCAAAATATATATTAGAGTACAAGTAGCAGGTGCCAGTGAGATGCCGTGTTGACCATGGGCGCCCACGCAGAGCACAGTGGACGGTCGGTGCACGAATGATCCTTGAGAAAGCTGCAGGGGCTATACATATCCCTTCCGAAAAAAAAACTAAGTGGAATGGTAGAGCATGAGACATGTCTACGGCAGGCTGCTAGGTAAAAGGTTGTTAGAAGGAATATGAGAAGACCAAGGTGGAATGACTGTTGTACTGAGCAGGATGGTCTTGTCTAGCACTATCTAATGTATCGTAGAGTATCTCATTACGATATTAACATTAAAGAACACATGCCATGTTCAGCCGATGACCATCTTGGATGATGTCATCTATTTTAACGTTATTCATTTATCATATCAATGCTAATATTAAGTTCACATCCATCACTAGGAAAAGCCAATTATCAGATTTTGTCAAAGTCCGAAAGATAATTAACATTTTTGTACAGTTCCAAGGCACGAACTCAGTTCTCTATCGTAGGTTTCTTGAGACGATGGCCATCTTGGATGAGGTCATAGTATTATTTTAACATTATTCATTTATTATATCCATGCTTATCGAAGGATTCTTGAGACGATGGCCATCTTGGATATCATCATAGTAATATTATTTTAGCATCAGTCATAACCAAGCGAATGCTGACGCCTCCTTGCCGACTCCTCCCTGCTGCCGACTCCTCCCTGCTGCTGACTCCTCTCTGCTGCTGACTCCCTCTTATAATTTAAAACATCATGCAGCAACCTCAATACTGTCAGTAAGAGAGCTTTGTTTGATGACACACACACACACACACACACACCCGAAACATTGAACCTTACGTTGACTCTCTGTATGCTTTAAAAATAAACATTTCAATCAAAATTAAAAAAAAAACTTTAAAATAAATTTTTACAAAACAGTTTTTTTTACCGCCTTCGTTGGCCTCCACGTTCGGCGCCGAGCACCAGCGCTGGGTGAGGGATGGGTGAGGGATCTGAGAACTATCGTATTCGGCGGCAAGTGCTAGCACTTGTGTGAGGAATCTGGGAATTATCTATGGTGACCTTAGCGGGCATTTCATTTGGGACACACCTGGCGCCGCATGTGAAACGAGAACAAACCATGACATTTTTTGGCAGAATTCGAGACATTTTTAGGGGAAAACGGGAACTTTTGGGCAAAACGAGGCAATTTTTGGGGAAAAACGCCATATTTAGAGCAAAACACAGGTACAAATGACATTTTTTTTGGGAACGACATGCCCCGCCTTGCTAACTTTGGCTCCCTGCTCCCCTTTTCTAGCCAGGTGACGTGGAACCGCTGTTTTATAGCTACTCTTCCAGTTTCCCCCAACCTTGCATCCCGGCAACGCTCCATATTCACTTCACTTCGCCCTCATCGCCCAAGTCTCTTCCATTCCATTTACGTCTCTCACGCCGAAAAGGGTGGATACAGCCGATGTCCGTTCACATGGAAAAAGATTTTCTGCGTTACCATTTTGGTGTTTAGTTGGAATCGAAGTAAAGGAGTATTACAAACTAGACCCTACCGATGTTTTTACTCTACTATAGTCATTTAAATATGATGCAAACTTTAACTGAATGATTTCGAATAATCTATTGTTTTATAAGTTCCAACTTATTTTATAGGTATGTGCTACCTATCGGTTTATTTCCAAATCACAATTAGGTATTTTATAAATGTGCTTAGTAGAATGAATTGCAGGATTCACGTGTTCTATTATAAATACATATATTTGATCATCGTAGACTAATAGATCATCATACGCTGATAATCTATGGAAATGTTGTTGCAAAACGTGTGAAATAGTAGGCCTCTTGAGACAAATCGGCCAAGTATGCCCTTTCGACAAGCAGAAATTTCGACGTTAGTTCGACTTTTCAGCGTGGTTGGTGCGGAAAAGTAGGACGACTTCTGTACGATCGGCGCGATTGGTATACGTGTGAACCAGTCCAAGTGGAGCACTCCAGCAGTTCCGAGAAAAAGGGGACCGAGAGTGGGGTAGTTTTCGGCAGTGAGTGCGTAGTGCGACGCCAGCGGATAGTTCTCCATAAGCCGCGCGACGCTGAACAGAAAACTCAGTACCCTAGACCTACGGAAGTATGAAGGCCAGGGTGCCGTGCGCTCCTAGATATTGTCTGCTGGGCGGTCAACTGTGCACAAACAGGACTTCTGTCGCCGGCCGGAACTTGCTGATTGGCGGAGAGAGTATCCTCTGCAAGAACGAGCATGTAGATAAGTTAGGGAGAAGGCATATACAATAACTCAAACAGCTTGTTTTTTTTTTTTTTTTTTTTTTTCGGTTGCGTCACAATCATTTATTATACTTATATTCAAAGGGTAAAAAACGGAGTATAAGCACTAACCGAGGATTTACAGTGCTCGGATGGCTAAAAAGTCTAATCAGCCCTTGTATTTGCAACAGGGGCGGACTGGAGGGCAAGGGCCTACTTTGGGTACAGTAGCGGATCCAGACTTGAGAGGTGCCAAGAGGTATGATGTTATGGAGTATCCTTGGTAAAATATTCGAATTTAAACTTTAAAAGTGACTTTTTTTGTATTACCCACAACTTCTGAAAACAAGATATTAAGTTATAGTTTATATTTTAGGCAAATTCAACGTATCGTAGTCATTGCTATTTTTCCTGGATTGCATCTCTTATAACATGGCCCTTAACTGCATTCCAGCAAACTCATAAACTTTTTCGTTAATTATTTCCTCTTTCATGCAGGTGTAAAGGGCCTCTAGCTGCAAGGTCTTGGTGGGGTTTCCCACCTTCCAACCCTGGCCTGTCCACTCCTGATTTGCAATGTACATAATATACCAAAACCAAACATTATATAATCTTGTATATTTCGCTGATTCACAGGGAATATATATTTAGTTTATAGTGTCAAAAAACATTTAGGCTATTATTCTGGCGAAGTAATACTGTATAATGTAAATAGGAATACTAGTTTACCAAGGCAACGCAACCAATCAAATTAAGTTCCGAATATAAATAAAATTAGGCAAGGTTGGGTTTTTCAGTAGTTATTAAATACGTGACAGTACCAAAAATGTTGCAAATTACGGAATAAACTGACTGAGTTCCGAGCGATAGGCGACGAACAGCGAGATTGTCTATCATCACGAAATATTTGGCAGGGAATACTTTAACGCAATATTGTAGAAAAAGTTTTTTTTTCCACTGCCGTTTTACAGAAAAAAAAAACCTAAACAACGACAGTGTACAGTTTTATATCACGCAATGTTGCCGAAAAAAAGATTAATGGCAGATAATTACACCTGGATCACTTGGTTATGGACTAAATTCAGATAATTAAAAGAGTGGTTTTCACATTGCCTTCAGTTGTTTATCACATCCCGAAAATAATTCTTCCTTAAGTTTTGCTTCATGACATTCAACATACCATAGCCTCTCCCACGCGTCTGTTTTAGTCAATTTTCTAACCTTAAGGAATCTCGGTGTTTGTGGTATTAGACCTCCAACATTTCATCTCGGCTTTACGGTTCTACTGCCGGAGGATCCGAGTCGGAGTTTTTTACACGTGCGAAATTCGAAACGTGGTGGATGTGGTTGATGGACGATGGATTTTCCCAGGGCCTCTCGCTTCCCCCATTATTAAATCCACCACCTCCCTTCCTCAACTCCCTACACCTCATCAGGTTTTAAGGTAGAAGTCGAGTGGCTCACAATGGAACACTGCACCCAACCGTACAAATGCAGAACACACTAAACAATAGTGCATGCCCTACTAATATTATGAAGCTATTTTATAACACTGAAAAATATTTTGCTAGAAATTACTTATTCCAGTATTTTGAATTAAAAATAATAACAGGTTTTTAATCAAAACTTTTACGTAGTTCCATTCTGGATACTTCAAAATGCATATTTTGCGGGAAAAAAATAAGCACCAAGCAAGATCATAATAATTACTATTATTGTATGTAATAAAACACTAGTAATAGTGCTTACAACAACTTTTAATCATTGATTTTTTGCACATCTATTTCAGTTATAAAAATGGTACAAAAATTAATTATTTGTAATCGTTATTACTAATTTTTTATTGTACACTTTCAGAGTGGTTATTATTATGATTTTTCTTGATGAAGGGGGGGTTTTGTTTTTGAAAAATGGGCTTTGCAAAGCATTTTGAATTGAAATATGTTTAAAATTTGATTTAAAATAAAATATTATTTATTTATTTTCAAAACGTTAAAATAAGTAAACTTTATCAAAATATTTTTTCCGGTGTTACAAAATAAGTACTTTCCTCTTTTATTTGCATTTAAGTTGAACTTTTCTGACAATTTTGGAAGTGTGTGTACTACCTTGTAATGAACTCAGCGTGTTGTACAGTCGTTTGCAGTGCTCCAGTGGAAGCCACTCTACTTCTACCATAATGCTGGCGGGGAGCAGTAGTTCTGTTTCTCGGGCAAGGAAACCGGTTCCTCCAATTATCGACTTCTTTAAATTTACAGTAATTCATATTGGTTATTTCCCACAAGTCGGAACAACGTGATGATTGTGTAGCTATACGTAGTACCATAAAATAATTGCGTATGTCTGAAATAAACATTCTTGAAAAAATTTCCGTTATATTACGGAAAATAATTGGTCAAAAATTATTCAGAAATCTTTATAAAATTATAGAAACTTTGTTTCTTATAACTGACTTTCTGTAAGTTACACAAAAGTTTCCGCGAATCCACGGAACCTCTTCGTAAATTTACATACCAGGTATTTTTGTTTATTTCATGCCTATAACAATAAAATACGAAGGAAAAAAAGTTTAATTTTCGTTGTGCGGATGTATACCAGTACATAAAAATATCTAAAATTTCATTGTGGAGCGGAATTTTAACACGAGCCAAGTAGTTTATACTTAGCGACTCTTAATACTTTTCTAACACATCCTAATAGTAAACATTTGTGTTGACATGCTATTAAATGGAAAGCTAAGCGTTAAAAGTTTTCCGTTTCTAGTAGTACAGTTTGAGTGTTTAAAGTGTTCCTGATTGTTGCAGGTAGCCCTTTCTACTTTGTGATTTTTGAAAGAAGAGGATAAATTGGCGTGAATTTTCTTACTGCCGCAAGAGATACTTTTCTAATTAACAACGGCGAAGAACGCTTTGTTGTAGCCTCGGCATCAAATACTCTACACCGACCAATATCAATCATGTTGAAGATCTCTGCGAGAAAATCCAACGGTGTTGTCGCCTCCTGCCCATTGACAGCAGAAATAAGGCAGCATATAAGCAGAGAGGCACAAGGGTATAACGAGAGATCCTTATTATTTTCATTTGTTTGCCGAAGCAAGCCGAAGTAGATTCACGGTACTNGGCACAAGGGTATAACGAGAGATCCTTATTATTTTCATTTGTTTGCCGAAGCAAGCCGAAGTAGATTCACGGTACTACCAACTTTAAAACAAAGACTAAAAGACTCATTCTTACTTTGTTATGTTGGTGGTATTGTAGAGAACTCTCCAGCTGTTTTATTTTACATTATGATCTGCCTATATTTTCTGGGCAATAACATTTATGCGTCTCTTATCCACAATTATTATATATCACCTATACATTTTAACGAATATAAACTGCAAGCATGTAGGTAAAACACTACATTACAGCCAGTTTTATGAGTATATTCATGAAAATGCACGTGACATGAATAAACAGACTAGGAGGG
Organism: Clitarchus hookeri; assembly: GCA_002778355.1. NCBI lineage: Eukaryota > Metazoa > Arthropoda > Insecta > Phasmatodea > Phasmatidae > Clitarchus > Clitarchus hookeri. The sequence goes on from NQII01001494.1 coordinate 241,028, forward strand.
CGCTTACACTAAGTAGTCTGTGCTACCGTCATCAAAATTTAAAAATGCACATATATCATGAGTTTATGCAATATCTAAAAGAGAGAAACTACATGACTGTTTGTTGTGTATATACACAGAGGTGATAAAAGTAACGGGATAGCAATGTGCAAATATACAGATGGCAGTAGTATCGCTTACAAAATGTATAAATGGGCAGTGCATTGGTTGGGCTTTCATTTGTAGTCAAGTGATTCATGTGAAAAGGTTTCTGACATGATTATGGCCACACGACGGGAATTAACAGACTTTTAAGGAGGAATGGTAGTTGGAGCTAGACGCATGGGACATTCCATTTTGTCAATAGTTCGGGAATTCTATATTCCGAGATCCACAGTGTCAAGAGTGTGCCGAGAATACCTAATTTCAGGCATAACCTCCCACTATGGACAACGCAGTGGTTGACCGCCTGCATTTAGTGACCGAGACCAACAACGTGTGCGCAGAATGGTCAGTGTTAACAGACAAGCAACACTGCGTGAAATAACCGCAGGAATCAATGTAGGACGTACGACGGACGTGTCCGTTAGGACAGTGCGGCGAACTTTGCCTGTACTGGGCTATGCCAGCAGAAGACCGACTCGAGTGCCTTTACTAACAGCACGACATCGCCTGCAGCGCCTCTCCTGGACTCGTGACCATATCGGTTGGACCCTAGACGACTGGAAAACCGTGGCTTGGTCAGATGAGTCCCGATTTCAGTTGGTAAGAGCTGATGGTAGAGTTCGGGTGTGGCGCAGACCCCACGAATCCATGGACCCAAGTTGTCAACAAGGAACTTTGCAAGCTGGTGGTGGCTCCATAATGGTGTGGGCTGTTTTTCATGGAATGGACTGGGTTCTCTGGTCCAACTGAACCGATAATTGTCTGGAAAGGGTTATGTTCAGCTACTTGGAGACCACTTGCAACCATTCATGGACTTCATGTACGATATAATTTTTATGGATACGATATCAATACGATAGCATTTTTGTGGAGGACAATGCGCCATGCCACCGGGCCACAACTCTTCGCGATTGGTTTGAAGAACATTCTGGACAATTCCAGCGAATGATTTGGCCACCAAGATCGCTCGACATGAATCCCATCGAACATTTATGGAACATAATCGAGAAGTCAGTTCGTGCATAAACTCCTGCACTGGCAACACTTTCGCAATTATTGACGTCTATAGGAGCAGTATGGCTCAATATTTCTGCCGGGGACTTCCAACGACTTGTTGAGTCCATGCCACGCCGAGTTGCTGCACTTCGCCCGGGTAAAAGGAGGTCCGACACGATATTAGGAGGTATCCCATGACTTTTGTCGCCTCAGTGTATATGTTTATGTCANTTGAGTCCATGCCACGCCGAGTTGCTGCACTTCGCCGGGTAAAAGGAGGTCCGACACGATATTAGGAGGTATCCCATGACTTTTGTCGCCTCAGTGTATATGTTTATGTCATTATTGTAAAACCTTTCTTTAAATATGTAGTAATATTTTTTAATGCCGATGTTGTAAGACCGCATAACTTCGACTTCGGGCAGACTTCGGGTATCTTCGGTAAGGTTTTGTTTTCCCTATTCGAGTTACGAGCATATATTATGGTTAAGTCAGCCTGGCAGCAATTCTGTTTAATAGTATCAGTTGTATACGCGTGAAAGTCTTTTACCGCTGTGAAAAACGGTACATTCATGCATTGCATATGGATGTACGTAAATATTAAAAATATTTAAGTAATTTTTTTCGAGTAGTTGTGTTAACGTGTAGATAATGGCGTTCTTTTGAACTGTAACACGATAATAGCAGTTTAAGTTCACCTAAATCGAAATTTATTAAATCAGCCCCTTTATTGAATTGCGTACTATTAAAATGGCTATTCGTATTAGCTTTTACAAAAAACAACAAACCGAAATCTAAACGAGAGGTTACACGAATATATTTAATTCAGAAATTGACAGCTGAAGGCCTATAACAAATTAACACAAAAATTTACAACTGAGGCATTATCGGCACCGAACGGATATTAGAAATATACTGTTTATTTAGTCTGTAAAAAAATAATACCCACAACTAGCTGGTTTGAACAGACGCGACTTATAAGTACTAAGGTAAATTGAACGATACAAATAAATTGTACGAATAATTCACACGTACATACTAGGTTTTGTGTAAATGAGCCATTTATTTTTTAAAATTCATGGCAAACTATTTACACTTGACATCGCAATTCCTGTAAACATTGTATCAAATGGCTATACTGCACCATTATACCACAAGTCAGCTGTCTGAGATGTCAGCCACAAAATAAAACACAGCAGCAATAGCCAATGAGCCCTCTGTGCTCGAAGATATCAGTAATACAATACCAACATGTTCGATATGAAGACGAAACATACTTTTCTCTCTGGAAATTTTATCTAACAATAGCCAAAAATTAAACAATGAAAAAAGAAATCCTAATGTGTTAAATTTTTTAAAAGTGGATAAAATGTTAGCAACTAGCCGAGCTCTGCGTGAAAAGTGAGCAGGACAGCCATCCTGTTGAAGCCACAGTATTAGTCGCAGAGCGAGATGGACGTCTTCTATAAGCTAATACAAAGAATTCTCTAGGAAGTCTGCATACGCTGCACCATTCCATCGCCCTTAAAAAAAAATATGGTCCTATAACACGATGTCCGAGAAGACCACACCAAGTAATAAGGTTCTACATATGCTGGTTATCCACTTGACGGAGCCACTGTGGGTTGATTGCAGACCAGTAATGGGCATTATGTATGTTAATGTCACCATTAATCTTGATTGTGGCCTCATCAGTCCACAAATGCTGCGATGGTAAGCACGGTCCTTGCTCAGGTACCAGTTGCAGAAATCAATGTGCTTAGGAAATTCGTTATTCCCAAGTTCTTGATGCAGCTGTACATATTACGAATGTTATCGATTACAAGCGAGGATTCTCCACACTATACTTTGAGACAATCCTGAGTCGCGGGCAATCCTCTATGTTGAAACATGAGGATTAACTACCATGGCAACAAGTACATCAACAGCCCTCTCGTCTCTCTCATGTCGTCTTATGCAACGACGTTTGTTGCGTGTCGTTTGCACTAGCCCGATTGTTCGCACGCGACACCCAACAAGCTGGAAGACATTGTAGGAGTGATGGACGCGCTGTGGGTATCTCTCTGCAGACAAATAGACAGTAGCTCTGCAGTTCCGACGACATTCCCCTAGTATCATCAGCATGCCAAATGCATCTCCGTTTGTAAACGGCATTCCATTCTGAAAGCAACACTACAGACAGACAATGTCTGACACTGAAACAACACACACTATTAATGGTTGCAATGTATACCGAATGATTGTCTGAATGAACGAACTTCCGATTTTCAGTTAACTTGAATGCAAAACCTGCTATTCTCGTAAGTGGTAGATGGTGTATCTGCTTGCTGCCTAGTGCTGCATTATTCTCCACGTTTGCTCGGAAACAGTCTAATACCTACTGCACGAGTACATGAAGTAAGGCACACAGATCACTGCTAGTATCAAAGTGAGTCTCACACCAGGCAATACCGTAATGTCGCACATTGTGCATCTGACTTACATAAATTATCGACAATCAATGATAATTGATATAAACTTAACTGTTTTTATTATACTATTTCCGTACAAACGCGGAAAATAAGGCCGCACTAAGCAGCAAGCAGATAAACAATTTACCACTTACAGGAACTGCAAGTTTTGCATGCACGTTAACTTACAATCGAACGTTCGTTCATTCAGACAGTAATTCGTTTTACGTTGCATAAATTACAGAATCAGAGCAGCATGTGGATCTCTCATCAGTTCTAAGGTTCTCCGAGCAACCGCGAATGTAAGATGGAGAGCAGAGTTGTGTCTGATACAGTATGGTCGACATTTATAACACTTATGAAGTGTGCTGTGTGCGAATGAGTGTTCCAAGTTCACGGTAGTTCTCTTACGCTATACCGGTATATACAGTACACCCGACGTTGTTTTGACTGTACGTTAACTAGGTATGCACTCCAGAAAAAAAAAACACGTTTCGTTGATTTCCTTTTGTTTGCAGTATGAAAAAAAGGTTTGTAATCAATTGTCATGGTGAGTAAACTAGGCACATCGGAAAAAAGGTGTCTTAGTAAAAGCTGTTTCCTTTTAGACGATCTATCCAACGATACCTTATAGGACCCACATTCCCATTTGACATTTCAAAGCTCACCCCCTCATACCTCTACCTCCGGTATGTTCGGAGGAATGGGATTACTACTAGTAGATGCTTTATATAGGGTAAAGTTATAAAAAAATTTCGTGAAGTCCCGATGTCAAGTTGTTTCTGTGAACAAGAGGTGATACGGGTTCTGTGAATCATCCTGTTTACGGAAATTTTTAGCAGTGAAAAGTAATGAATTGGTGAATTACTGCTAATATTTTAATCAATGTTTCTCACTGTGCCCTTTGCTATCGCGCAATATTTGAGCAGCTGAAACCATTGTGAATGTTCGCCGCAGGGGACGCAGGTATAACTGAACCACTTTTTGAAAGCTTTGTTTAAGTTCTTTTTTCTGTCTATTGTTTCTCCAACCACCACATGCACACATTAAAATTACACTAGATCTAGTGAGCGGCGGCCACGCGTCCATCAGAAGAAAATGTGATACTGTTATCAAAGCAGTTATTCAAAGTAGAATACAAAAGTATGTTCTGGCACAGATAGAACCCGGAGCAGGTGCCAGGTGCCGCCAAACCGCTGTGTTGTATAAAGTCACCTGGTGCTCATCTTGGATCCGGCTGACCTTGACATCAATACTGTCAAAATATATCGTTTTCACCCCAGAATCCCTTCAGAAACATATAATTTTACCACAAAATAACTTTTGTGGTAAATTTACAAATACACGTGAAAATGATTTATTCATGTCCTTAAACCAACAAAAAAGATCCGAGGTTCTTCAAAGTTATTCCACCAAAATGTGAGAAAATCGGCAACTTCGTGTCGAGTTTCACTGAAAATGAGCAAGGGAGGGCCCGAGTTCTCTTCTATGCACGAGTCAAAAAGTTCCCAAATTAGGAAGATTGACTAAAGGTTCCGAGCCCAACCCAGTAGACCAGGAAATACGTCATGCATATTTGTTTATATTATAGACCCCAACTGCCTATTGCATATATGTGACCTTGACCTTGAGATGACATTGAATCCAAAAAATTGTGTCAATCGCAAAAATATCGTTAAAAAAAATTTTATCGGGAAAAAAAACTAGATTAACTAACCCAGTGGCCAAATTCGATTTCTGTGACCTTTGCCCTATGCGAAATTAAACACGAGATAATTTTTAAAAAAATTACAAAAAACATTTTAAATATTTCAAAAATTCGGGAGGAAATTGAATTATTGGTCCCGACCACCATATTGGATATCTGCGACCTGGTCCTTGACCACATACGAACTCTAACCAGAAAAATGATAAAATATCGAAAAAAATAAAGAGAAATTTTTTCAAAAAATAAATAAAAACAGTATAAAATTTTTTAAAAATCTGAAAATCTGGGAAATTTTTGGAAAATTAGTTAAGTCATTATTCATGTTGCCAAATATTTCGATTTTTTCAATTAGTTTTAGAAATTATTAACGATTCTTTTTTTGATATTTACGAGTTTTTCGTGTTCGATTTCACCTAAGGTTAAGGTCGCAGATACCAATACAGCAGCAGTCGGGGTCAATAATGTAATTTATCCCCCATTGAGGGGGGGGGGGAGGTTTCCCTATTTTAGGGATTTTTTGCTGTTTTTGTGATTTTCGAAAAAAAATTTCGGTTTCAAGGTCTTCTAGGGTTAATGTTATGGTTACGGAAATCCATCATGGTGGTTAGGTTCGTTAATGTATTTTTTTTTCTCCCATTTTAATTTTTTCTCCAATTTTTGGGTTTTAAGTTAACCCAAGGGCAAGGTCACGGATATTCAACACTGCTGTTAGGGTCTTTAATGTAAACAAATATGGTCGATGTTCATCATGGTCTTTCGGCTTGGTTCGGAACTTCTGGTCAACCTTACTGATTTGGGGACTTTTTGACTCATGCATCGAACAGTTTCGAGTCCCCCTTGGTTATTTTAAATGAAATTCGACACCAAATTAGCTGACCTCCCGTGGTGCAGTCGGTTGGTGCACCGCCGGTTTCGGGTGCGGGAGGTTTTGGTTTCGAGTCCTGGATGAGGCACGGGTGTTACTTTAAGTTATGTCACAAGTTAGTTTGTAGCCATCCCCTACTGAACCTTCAGGTGTAACACCAGGCATAACACCGGGGAACGTTAATAAGCCCTTTCCAATCCAATCAACATCAAATTGCTTACTTTTGCACATTTTGGTCGAATCACATCGAAGAGCTTCGAATTGTTTTGTTTATTTAAGGAAATGTACAAAAATTGTTCACGTGTTTTTGGAAATCTAGGGTAAAGGGTGATTTTTGGAGGAAACTCATTTGTTTCTGAAGTGATTTTGGGGTGAAAACGAAATATTTCGAAGTCAATGTGAAGGTCAGTCGGATCCAAGATAGGCGCCGGGTGCCGTTTCAACATGTAAACCTGTGCGTGGTACCCATCCCGGGTATTATCTGTGCCAGAATATACTTTTGTGTTCTATTTTGCTACTTCGACGCTAGTTCTGAATTCTTAAAATACGCATATAACTAGACAAACTAATATTAATGACCGTCAAAAAAAGCACCACCTATTCAGTGGGATCGTAGAACATAGAATCACACTGGTAGTCCAGAAAAATTGCAGTACCGTGTAGGTGCACCTCTGCAAGGCCACACACATGCTTTCTAAAATAGTCTGTATACAATTAAATCCATTGCTCCTCAATAACGGCACGCAATTCTGTATTTTTCCGAGTGGATTGCGCTCTCCTCGCAACAATGTGTTGGATGGTATCATATATGTGATCGATGACATTAGATAAGGGTGAACGAGGAACCACGACAAGCCTGCAAACTCGGATGAGTGTTTCTCTCTGGTGGCTCTGAGTGTGATAGTGGCACAGTGTCCTGTTGGAAGAGCCCAAAACCTTCAGGACGAATGTAAGAAATTAATTAGTTCAACACCGCGACGGTAGTTCACATGATATTAGCCAGTCACGGTCGTTTTTTGTATACCTGCGATAATTCTGATACATGCCAGCTGAACACAGCCCACATCATTTCGGAGTCACCGCCAAACTTGTTGTTGAAGTGCGGGATACATGAATCCATGGTGTTTTCTCCACACACTGAATATTTTTTTCTGCCCAAATCAATTTGAAACGCATTAATAGCTTTGAGTTTCACTTCCGCGTATTGTATAAATAAAAGTTACGATCAGAGCCCTTTTGAATATACCCGATGAAAGTTGTAAGATAAAGTAAACTATAATAACAATGCGTGGCATGTGCCTGTCATTAGCACAGAAGTCTTCATCACAATGGCAATAACTAATGTTGTCTTCACTGTTCATACAGTCACAAGTACTACAAAACCTACCAGGAAACACTAATAATTAACGAGCAACCTATACCGACAATTCTACAGTGCTAACCAGCAGCTCTCGTCACCTTTCCCTTGATCATTAAATGAAAATATAAGGAATTTAGTTGTATTCTACAATGATATCTGCAGTATGAAAACTGCCTGGTTTCAGGAAATTAGGCAGAAACACGAACAACCGTTACTGCAGTAAAAGAAAAAAAATCGTATTTTGATATTTTGATGTAGTTAACACGCGTTTCTTGTATTTGTGAAATATTAAGACGTCTGACTGCAACTGAGTTTCCTCACCACTCCATGTGACTTTTAGTCTAGTTCACTGCGACTTGCCCTCTCATATCTCCAATACGTAGGTAAATATGCTTACAAAAAACGTTACTTGAAAATAAATATTAAAATGATAATTTGAATATTTTTATTTTGCTCGCATCTTCTCCGAGTTATCTAAAAAAATTTCTGGTCATTATTGGTAGCTACGAGATTCCAACACCCCTATCCAAACCTATTGATATAATTTATTTTATTTTTGAAACTTGAGCGTAACATTCTAGCAGGTCGTAGTTTGCCAAAAAAAAAAACAACAATCTATTTTACAGTTATTGGTGCAATAATGCTAGCTGCCAAATGAAACGTTCCATTAACAGAAACACTTTTCCAATGTCCATTTTCTTTACCATAATCAATTTAGCAATTTGTCTGTGAACATCATATTTTGGTCGTTAGGCCATGTGGCGAAGTTTTAGGACAACTTGCATATGAATATACATTTATTTAACGTTTTTAAAGCAATGCATTGTTTAATTGTGTAATCTTCCTAGAAGTAGTACAGAATATACGGGAGCGCCAGAAAAAGTAAGAGCACATTGACTGTATTTAATAAAACAAACACAGCAGATATTTCAATCTCCCGCGCAGGGAAGAAACGTTTCTAGAGAATGTACTCTTCCCATCCAGCAGTTGCGCAACTGGAATGACACAGAGTTGCCAACTGGTGATTTCATAAGATGGTTTCGTGAACAAATTTCATGTTTCAAAAAATTCGAAAAGTTAACTGTTTTTAGTTAAAATCTAATGGCAGACCTGGTGATTTGAGGAAGACTGGAAATATTTCCCATTATCAAATTATCGCACTTTCATGACTTTAATATAGCTTATTTCCCTGGAATATAAGTATAATGGACGCCTGGTGAGGAAATGGGAATATCTTGAGATGCATATTGCATGTTTAATGCCATGTGATTATCTTGTTATAAGTAGACGTGTTGAGCTGTATCTTGAAGGAATATGGCACCATCACTTGTAAGTGAAGTTCCGGAAACCTCTACAGTGGAAAAGTACTTCAAAGTATACACTGAGAGCACTGTGTATTTGTACGTATGTCTAGCGAATATGTTTTTAAAGTACTTTAAATAGTTTTTATTTCTCTTAATTTCCAATTTTTTTCAACTTATCACAGTGATATATATCACTGTGATAAATTGAAAAAATTACAAATATTAATATATATATATATGTCGGTAAGTAACTATATTGACACAATTACAAATAATAGTTCAAGTTGGGTAAGAAATATAGTTCACATGTTTTTATTCTGTATAAATTTTATTTGTAATGTACTAAGATTTCAATCTGGTTACTTTCCTGTGTTTTTGTGTGGCGATTTAGAGACTTTCTCAAATCATTGGTAACTTGGGTATAAATTATGATCGCGCAGTTAGTTGCTTGCGCTGTAGCGGAGCAGTAAGTAGTCAAACAACGTAAAATTCATTGAATAATGCTGTAATAGTAAGATATCGCTGTATCTGCGAGAGAACAATATAGAAGTTGGTAGAATGGTTTAACAAATTGGCGGGTATCAACCTACGATGAACAGCGCTTCGGTTCTCCCAGCATAAGAGTACTGGTGAGAAAATGAGTTGTGCTGATATTGTTCGTGGATAACGGCGAGTTTCTTTAGAAGTACTGGCAACGGAACTGGATATACTGTAAGTACCAGATAATTAGGTCAATAATACAGTGCATTCCTGGCTGAATGCACAACAAAATATGTTTATTTCCTGGTGTAATAAAAATGATGGTATAGTGATGTGAGAAGTGTAGACCTACTGAAAAGGTGAGCGATTGCACAGAAAAAAACAACACTTGTATCTGCACATGAAATACATATCTGAAAATATTTACTGTTCTGTTACTTTTTTATCATCCTCGTGCATGACTTTTCAGTAGAGTAGACAAAACCAATACATACAATTTCTCAACAAGATACTAAAATCTGATGTTACCTGTATCAAAATCTTTTCGCAGCACAGTAATTAAAATTTTATATCCCATCCACCTATTAGAATAGTTCGATAAATCGTGGCCAAGTAATAAATCGTAGGCTTTTTAAAACTAATTGATGCAAGAGAGGAAAATTGCCTTCACTGAAAGGGACAACAGCCACATATGGCAAGTTTGAGTAATTAAGTGAAATCTGCCTGCAAGATCATAACCATTTACCCACGAAAATCATCTGTACACAAATGAGCGTCATGCTAGAATTGTACTGTTGGTGCAGCAGCTATGAGGGACACATGCATAGTCGATTAGTATTCGAGTTTAAGCATGCCAGCCACTTAAGCTAGTATTCATAGTCACTTTTACTATGAAGATGTGAGCCACATTCGGTGCGCATCTTGTTTTGTCAGGAAAACGAGATTCTTAAGCGATTAGCGATTTGTTTCCATGTTGGTTATACTTGCGAGCACTCTCAAAGTTACGAGATGCCTTGACCTACCCTAAACGACTCTCATCCCGTTAACCTCTCTTTGTACTTGTAAAAATGGCGCACGCCTTACATCGTTTCGATAATTTAGATACAATGAATGCACTGGCAAATACAAATATTTTAAAGTGACGACATACTGTTTTTAACTCACACAAGTGGAGGGGTGGAAAGTAATACAGAAAATTAAAAAACTTACCTCAAAAACCGATTGATTAAGTACGATTGTATGTATTTATCTGTTACTCGCTCGTCTTATTGGGGTTTGATGCAGCAGTAGTCTTATTTTAATGACTACCAAGTAAATATTTTCAAAAATTTATGTGAAATTAGGGATAGAAAAATGTATATGTTAGTGAGTATTTTTTTTTCTAGGAAGGAACTTTCCACAAATTTTATGGAACTATCTGTAAAATCTCTAATTGATTTTGTTGTTTGTGCTGCTAACGAAGAGGAAAATAATATAAGTTCCGTAGTGTTTGAGATGCAAAAAGTATATATTTGTTAAAACCTAAAAAAAAATTGCCTTTCTGGATTGGGATTCGAACATGCATTAAAATATCAGAAGTATGCTATCGTCTTACTAGTCTGCCAAAATTTATGTTAAATTACAGTATATTTCAAATGGCTCCTACAACTGTTCATATATATATATATATATATATATATATATATATATATANATATATATAATTATTGGCGCTTGTTGCAGGTTTTCGTATGTGTTTTTTAAATTTTTAAGTATCAGTTTTTAAATTTCGCTTCTCAGTAGAGAGAATAATTCCTCAGCAGAATATATAGAACAAATTGTGAAATATTTCATCATAAGCGCGTTTATGTTTCATTATTCCGTAGTACCGACTTTAGTACCATATGCATTATTTTAACAACGAATGAGCTCTTCGGCACATCCATTTTAGTCAAAACTTTGTTGCTAACTGCCGATAGCTAGAAACGTGCTTTGCAATTTTAGTGTCGCCCACAGGATTCAGAAAATCATCGGACTCTTAAAAGCCTCGCAAAAGAGAGACTCGCAAATTCGTTCATTAATTCAAGCTCGGTTTACGAGGTATTCAAAAGACAGTCCCCTCTTATACGGGAGGAGTTTGCGGGACCGCAAAAGGAATGTTTAAGAATAAAACACTTAGTATACCGTTTTAGACAACATGGTATAGACAGCTAAAAGCCGAGTAGGTAGATGTTCTACATGCAAAATTGTTAAAGAAGTTATTATTTAAGTTGAAGTTATGGATTAACTGGACTATTTACGTGTATGCATACATCGCTATGTCCCTTGGATCTGGAGAAGTGAATGCTCGACTTCCAGGAAGGGAGCCTCACGTTGAGTAACGAGATACTACATCGCGTCGAGAGCATACATCGTTGTACAGATAAAGACTTGACTCTCTGAAAGTAGTAGCTTGGTTGCGATATTGTAAAGAAATGTATATTTGGATGTTGCTTACTGCTTTTATTTATATTAAAATGCCGCCACCATGGGAAAAGAAGCAAGGTTATCTATTCAGAAAGGGGGAAAATAGCAGCATGTTTGGTCAGCAAGAGGTGTAATTAAGAAACAAACAAGCAAGCCTCTGATATAAACATTAAGTAAGCCGAGTCTCTGTACGAGAAGATATCTACTTGGTAGGATATAAACTTTGTGTGTATACCTGTTTATATGCTGTTCACGGTTTAATGAGCACTTTTGAAATCAGCATTTGAAAAACGTCACTGGCCCCACCTGCATATATATTTGGGAGGTGTTCGGTCACGCCTTGGAATGTGATTCTCATGTGATGAGAGGAACGCCTAGCAGTTTGGCACGTTGCGGTGTTACTTGTAGTAATTGTTTATACTGACAACCTCCAACAACCACCAACATCCACACATCACCGACACCGCCGGAGCACGGACTGTCGACCCTTTCCAACATCTCTGGTGTGTTCCAGACACTGTTGCAGGCTGTGAGAATTCGAGGCATAAGTTCCGCTTCACATTCCACGGGTGTTTCGTACACAGCAATTCTTATGTGGTCCCATAAAAAAAAGTCTCGAGGATTGAGGTCTGGCGAACGCGCCGGCCACAGAATGGAGCCATGTGCACATGCCATGTTTCATAGCTGATGGGTAGAATACGGTATGCAGTAGTATTGTACACCGTGGTTTACAGGTTGAATAACTGCTAGGCATTCACCCAATTCATGTGTGATGCACATTTGAAGGTGTATCTCCTTAACGACTCGAGTAATGACCAAATATCTCTCAACTTTTCTACTTTCTTTTTCAAGTCTAATCACCTCCCAAAATATGTAACATAAGTTATGAATACTGTGTTTATATTATTATTCCTCTCACTGATCTCAAAATTGAACAGAATTTTGACGATAGGCTACATCTCAAAATATTTGTCTATGTCATCAATGTCTCAGTAAATTTTTTCTTACAAATTTGTTATGTGGTTCGTCCGTATTTCAATTTTAATTTTCTGAAATAAAATTTTAAGTAAAAATACGCAGAAGTTAAACCCTTGCCCACACCAAGATAAGTATTTAAAAACATTTCAACACGCCCGTCTTGCAACTTTAAGGAACAATTTAGGTGAAACATAACTTTGAAGGAGCCGCGGTTTGTATAGCGGCTAGAGAGCTCGCTTCCCACCAAGAAGAACCAGGCTTGATTGCACTCTACCAAAATAAAAATAAAAACTGAAACAAAGAAAATAAGTGCAATTAAGTCTGTACTATATGTGATGAAAATGTTTAAATCGTTCCTTCGTATTTTTAACAATATAAAAGTGGATCTTCTTGTTGCAGTTTTTCTCCTCTCTTCCTTAACCTAACCGTTTGCACACCTATGCTAGTAAGTATCTGTAGATTAGAACATTTTTTTCTCTCTCATTCAGTACTGAGTTTGTATAAGTAGGAAAGGGCACAAGTTACTGAGATATGTGCATTACAAATACAAGAACAGGTAATACTGCCACTTCATAGAAAAAGCAAAGCAATAATGAAAATTATACAANTCTCTCTCATTCAGTACTGAGTTTGTATAAGTAGGAAAGGGCACAAGTTACTGAGGTATGTGCATTACAAATACAAGAACAGGTAATACTGCCACTTCATAGAAAAAGCAAAGCAATAATGAAAATTATACAATGAGCTCATGAAAACTAGTACAAGAATACTGCAACAGTGCAAAATAAGAGTTTGAAAATCATGCAGATACAGAAAAATACTGTAAGTAATAGTTAACTAATGTATTTATGTATATATGTGTACAAATTTGCATGATCAGAAGCTTCATAGCGTTATCGTTCAGCCAAAGTAAGAATACAAGTGAAAGAATGAAAAGTACGGCCCTTTATAATATTGAATTTTACTAACATTACAACAGCACAAGAAAGTAAACTCATTACAAAAAGAGTAGAATAATTTTCTCTACCACTTCAGAAATATATAAATTACAATACGACAGCATTGGTCATTTTTATAAAAACCCTGCTGATAAATTGGTGCGTTCCTGAAATGCAAGAAGCGAGCCAATATCATGAAACAGGTATCACAAAATTTAAATATTACGAAGTTTTTCCCTTGACACGAAAATAGGAAAAGCATGTGTAAAGCCGTGTTTGTTTTTTACAACTTCATTAGCTGCTGAGAAGTACTGGCACAAAATGTGTGCACAATAATGTTAATATTATTTGCTAACAACACTATCAACAATCTTCTGGATTTCAACACTACGTAAACTTAACACACAGGTACCACAGATTTACCAAAAGTCAATTAAATTTTACCATACACAGTCAATTATTTTTTAATTAGAAATGGTCACTTTTCACTTCATATTTACCAGCATACAGAAAGACTTTCAGCTCGGTATTTCGTACTGATGGAAAACAATTGTGGGACTTTTACATTCGATGGGCTGCTTACCTTGCATTAATGTGTGCGTATTTCTGGGGTAGGGAGGTGCCGACCCCAGCCTAGTGTACTAATTTCAACCTGAAGAAATCGAGCGAATGAGAGAGAAAATTTTCGGGGGCGTCTGTTTTCCCGGTTTAGGTGTTAAGCTGACAGGTTGTTAGAGTTTAAATTATTTTGTAATATATCATGTTATGTTTATTCAGTTCGTGTTAGGTAACCGCCTTGCTGTTTACGGAAATTTTCTCAAAACCAAGAGCGGATACTGGATATTATAGAATGTCACACGTGGATATGTTTTATCTGTGGTGTCCGCGGAACCATCACCTATTTTATCAAAAATTAAAACACTTTTCTTTAAAAAGTATTAACAACGCACAATATTCCTCTAGTTCTTTTTGAGCTTCCAAGCAGCAAGCAGGGCCATTCTTCTGTACAGAAACTTTGCTACCGCCCACAGCAGCAGGAGAGCAAGCAGGGTCGTGGCGAGCAAGAAAGCCAGCACGTCCAGCAACAGGTATTGGTACCACGGCATGTCCACGGCGGCGGTGCGGAGGTGAGCTGCTCCTCTGTGTCGTAGTACGTACTCCGTCCACCAGACTGCGCGCTCCAGCGGCGTGTTCATCTGATCCCTCATCAGCGCCGACAACTGCCGCACGTTTCTCTCGAAGCTGAGCAATGAAATATTGCACAACATTTTATATGTGAACATTAGTAATTTTTAATGGAAATGCATCGATTGCTACTTGGCAGATATCCTTTAATACATTAACTGATTACATTAGGGTAGAAGGGCAGTGGCTTTCAATAGCGCACTGCACGTGACTGTACAACTTGCAGGACTAATTAAAAAGTCGCACACACACTACCAGAATTGTCATAAAAGTACAATTTATGTTGCATATAAAAGAAGAATGCGTGTATTTTTTAACACTCTAAAATAATTGGTTATAATTCACTTATTCAAATGTTTAAAACATCGGTTGTAAATCGTCATCAATACTAAGGATGATTGTATGTAAGTTAATATTGGTACTGATATTTTTAAAACATAAAATTTTTAATAATTGAATTTATGTGCGTTCATTTTAGTTATAAAAATAATTACGTTCGTTGCTGGGATGTTCATAAAATCAATTATTAAAAATAATTGTAAACATTATTACGACCTTTTTATTACAGGCAACCAGAGTGCTTATGCGGCAATCCTGCCCCATGTGAAAAATTTTGTTTGATTTCTACCACTTAATTATTCTGTTAAAATATGGCTCTTAGCTAATCACCAAGAAAAATTAATTGGTGTCTTTCAGCGACTTCTGAGGCCGGTTATTCAGGACTTTTATATGTCGTAGTGGGAGTTACAGAGAAAAATATTTAAAAGTCAACAATTTATGAAATATATTTTAAGAAACTTAGAGTGCTATGTCAGGACACACGAGTATTCGTCATCGGCTCTTCATGCTCTGTCATTGGTTGGTGGCCATTTTTAATTTCGTCAATAGTGCTTAGTCATAGTATTTGTGACAGCCATCTTGAATGTATTTGTCATCGACAAGGGCATTAATCCTGACTATGATCTTGATCTTGACTACGATTTCAATCTTATTAATCGAGAAAGATTCCACAAATTTTACCAAATGAATAGATAAATTTTTAACTTTTGAAAAACACATTATAGAAATATATGTTGTATTTACCCCATTTTTTTTTTTCGTTACATACATTTTACATGTAGGCGATATGTTTATTCCCTGATGGTCTATGTTGAAAACACGAGTTATCAGTGCACTCAAGCTGGCAACACTGAAAACATGAATTGTCAGCGCATTCTAGTGGGCAAATGCCGAAACAACTGGCTGTAATGGGGGATCGAGCTACTGCAAGTAAGTGGTTGAAGAGAAGAAGTAGGGTAGTTACGTGAGCGTCCAGTGTGACAAAGACAGTGTTTCGTTGAGGGGGTGGAGGGAGTTTACTCAACCAACGGAAAATAGTGGTGGAGATTAGTCGTCTGCTTGTCGAAATACTGAGTGTGCTCCACCATATTTAAAAGAAACGAACTCTAGGCCTCCTATATGCAAATATTTAAATGTTAATTTTTTCTTTTTCGAAATTTAGGATTTTTTAATATTTAAAAAATTTTATATAAAAATAGTTTTTTTAAATTTATAAGCACAATTACGGAATTTGGGAATTTCTGGGTAACATTTTTTTTTATTTCTAACAAAAACATTTTCTTTATAATTTTTTATTTTTTTGTAATTTTTAAATTTTTTTAATAATTACTGTTATGTTTTAAATATTTTCACATTTTTAAGTTTTACTGTTATCTCAAGGTCGTCAGAAAGTCTAGGTCACCCCGTTAAGGCCACGCACATATAACATGCCCGACATCCAAATAGAACGAGAGAGCATGAAAGCCTAGCCTATTAGATACACACTCCACAACCCTATCCTATGCACTTTATATTTAAAACTGCTTTTATTCTCATATGTTTATTTTAATAACAAGGTTTCAACTCGAATGAAATTCAATTATATACCAGTGAAACAAATTTTTCAGACTTTCATGGTGTAATAAAACTATTAATAAATCAAACATTTCGTTCTAGAAAATATGATGTGAATTTGTTGCATTTCGTATCCTCATGTTCCTCCTTGTAAATATTAATTGTGCATATTTGAGGTAATTCGACTTCACCAGTTTAATTATGAAATACGAAATTGAAGCCTAAAAATTAACTCCAAATTGCATCTAAAACGTACATTTTAATGACGAAAGTTTGGATGAGAATGTCTGTCAAAATATTTTTCTTGAATTTTGTTCAGAGAAATAAGTAAAATGTTTACCTAATTGAGAATGAAAATAATTATGTAGTTATCAATTTAAACAAAATCCTTTTTTTTTTTTTATTGAGAATTGTTAGTTTATTTGTTTCGTGTCGTAATCGTTGTTTCCAAAACAGTAATATTCATGATATTTTTTATTTTATACCACAATCATTAAAAGAAGTGCACAAGTCCAGAATTGCTTTACCTCTGATCCTCCAAAACAGTCCTGAGAGCTTCAAGCAGTGTATCTTTGCTGATTTGAGTAATGTCTACTTCTAAACCTATTCCTTTGTGTACTATCCTCTTCACATTGTAGTCCTGGTCGGCGTAGAATGGTATACCGATCAGAGGAACACCACAGTGTATAGCTTCCTCAGTGCTCTGCAGTCCTCCTTGAGTGATGAATACCTTCACTTTCGGGTGCCCTGGAACGCCAGTAGAATAATTTTAAACTCTGTGACTGTCTGGAATATTTTACGAAAATTTATTTATATTTTAAGTAATTATATAATTGTAATATTGCTTTTGACTAATTGAAAGTACATGTTATGTAATTTTCTGTTTCCATTACATATTTTGAAAAATACAAATTATTCAACAGCGTTTAGAGGCAATTGGGAAAATCTCAACTGCGTGTTATTAAATAATACATTTTTTCTATATTTAAAAATCATTTTTATTGTTTAATGTCTATTATATATTAATATGCATTTTAATCTTTGACTCTCCATACTGAGTTCGGATACTTAGGAAATATGGAAGCACTTCAAATCTATTAGTATTGTAAATAATGATACATAACTAAACAATTTCCTGTACGTTTCAGCATAATTTAATATATTTGAGCTGACATCAACGTAAATATAAGTATTACTGTATTTGTTATTATAAATTTAAATTTAAGTTTTTTCCCTTATCAATATGAATTTCAATAAGACATAATTTAGAAAATATATGTAATTATAAAGAGTCTTTATTTATAGAATATTCGTAGAAAGTCATGTTTAGCATATTATTAATTTCCATAAATGACTTTGATCATTGATAGATATTAATTATCGTTGCCGAAACATAACAATCTAACAATGCTATTTTTAGAACTTGTCCATCGTCTTTAGAAATTATATTTTATACTTTTTCAATTTTATTCTCTCTTCATAAACAACCTACAATTTAATGTCTATATAGCATCTGATCCAGACAAGTTAATAAATTCCATAGTCTTATTACACTTTTGATTTAAAGCAAGCATCTAATATAAATAAAACATTTTTTAAATCAATTGTTATTACTTTGTAATAAATCTAATAACTTTTATACTTAATATATAATCTTCTCATAAAATAAATTTTCCGTAAAAATAATTGTAAAAATTAAGATAAAACTATTGATTTTTAAACACTACTAGCTAACCCTGCCACGCGTTGCTGTGGCATAAAATATTTTGGTTCTATTCATTTCTGTGAAATTAATTGAAAGAAGTACATATATGTATTTTCCAAATCTTTACTATTGAAGTACTTGATTGTATACAATGTTTTTAATTTTACCATCTCCCGCGCGTATGAATAAGTTGTGTGGTTTTCATACTCTAGAACACGACACATACAATTGGCCGTGCGAAAAACATTCTGTTTCTAAATATATTCCGCACATTTGCAATGACTGCCCTTGAGCTTTATGTATTGTCATTGCAAATGCCCATCTGACTGGAAACTGTGTTCTTTTAAAGGGAAAGGGAATTTCTGATGGAATAAATGGAATTCTGGGAAGAAGCACGACTTCTCCTTTGAAAGCACCTTTCAAGATGGTTGCTTCTATAGTATTGCCCATTTTTTTTTATTGCAAGGCGTGTGCCGTTGCAATGACTGGCACTCCTATTTTCAATTTTAATATATGTGGAGGCAATCCTAGAACATCAAGCGAATTTAGAAATTATGGTGGATAATTTACCGCTTCATTTTCGTGTAATGTTACATCCAGAGATTTGTATGTGGCATGTTCGCTTGTCGATAAGTATCGGCATTTATATTAGTAACAATATATCGATATATCGAGCATTGACGTAATTATAAGTATCGATATATCGTTATATCGATAAATATATATCGATATATCATTATATCGATACGTACTGATACATCGATAAATCATTTTTATATAGATATATAGATCTGTTGCTAAGTTACGACTATACATTGTTGACGTTGCATTGTTGACTAAGGCGCTTCCTGACGCGAAATCATGGTAAAAATTAACTTTTTGCAGATTTTAGTACCTTTGCAGGTAATACAGATAAAAAAGAAAGGTGTAAAAACACTCGTGGGAACGAAAGGAAACCGATTTTCATATATATATATATATATATATATATATATTGATTTATGGTATATTTTTATAGGTTTCGTAATAATAACATTAGGTTAATTCAGACCAATTTTAGCATATGTTCTTACATTGTTATTCTCACAGTAATTATTTTTCTTAATTCAGAGTAAAGCAAAATAGTCTTAGTTTAAAGTTAACTATAATTTTTCATTAAATATATTTCCACCATAAAAGTAACAAGTGTGATATAAATTTTTTCCATTTTTTGTACAGATGGATTAAAACCTATATTATTCCTTAGAGGTCTATATATCTATTTGATAATGTTTGCAGTAAAAAGCAATCATATGTATGTCTTCATTTATTATATTGATTCGGAAAATTTCAGCATTATTTTATAAGTATTTATTGCATTCTGAATAACTATTCCCATTGCCGAATCGACTGCATTTTTCGTTAATTTTACAACTATTTTATCTATTCACATTCGAAGTGAAATTTTAAAATACCCTATTGTAAAGAAGAAACTTAGAACTTCACTAGGCTTTTGAACATAACAAATATTCGGATGTAACAGTTCACCTTTTCAATTTACTTAGGCCTAACACTTAATAGTAAATACAATTGAAATCAATTTAGTTGGTGTGAACTTGAGTATAATATTCCTAACAGTCAACAAAGTATGGGGAAAAATCCTTAATTTAAAGTTAAATTCCGCTATACTTTTGAACATCACGAATATTCTGCTGCTACAGTCATTTTTTACAATTAACTTAACTATAAATATTAAATACAATTGAAATAAATTTTATTGTTAATAACTAAGAGTATAAAAATTTCTAAAAGTCGATATAATAGGGAAATATTAGCATAATTTTACAGTTCCTTTTATTCTCTCAAAAGTAAAAAATAATATATGAAGCAGATTAGAAAAGAAAGCATAGTCAGTATTTTGTAACGTATCCATTTATCAAAATTGTTTGGTCATGGAAACGTTTTGAAAACAGATAATGTTTTATAGTAAAATTTTAATGTTTAATTATTTAAAACTGCATTTTTATTTATTTTAAGGGTGGATAATAGCGCAACTGAAAGTAATTCATAGTCAATTTTAATCGAGTAATATGTTGAAAATATTCTAATTTTAATTTCTTAACTTCAGCATTCGATATTTTTTTAATTCCTTAAACAATAATAATTATATAACATAAAAAAATTAATGGAAGAGATAATTAAAGCTACAATTAAAATCTGAAAAAATAATTATTATAAAAATGAAATATAATTGAATATTTTTTCACGTATATTAAATTACTAAACAAAGAAGAAATTCTGTTGTAAAAGCATCTAATAAAGTCCACTTATTTGTTTTCAATTTAGGTTAATTGAAAGCTATGTATAACATCACTTATCACTATACAAAATGAGAATTGAGAAAATATGTGTTTAAAAAAACGTGAATCCGTTAAATTATTTTATCAAAACATACTTCTGAACAAGTTCCACACTTATAGCTAAAAAATGTATAAACTCATTTAAATAATTTTAGCCATAATAAACTACATAGTAAATACACGTTTTTAGTAATAAAATTAATATAACAAGGATTATATATGTTTATGGAAGTTTTTATTACATTTACGAAGAAATGTCCGACTTCTAGAAACTTTTTATTAGTTATAAAAGTTAGTTAAATTTTACTTCAATTGAATATGCTTGTTTGGTATTTCATTATACACAGAGGTGACAGGTGACAAACGTCATGGGATAGCAATATGCAAATATACAGATGGCAGTAGTATCTCGTACAAAATGTATAAATGGGCAGTGCATTGGTTGGGCTTTTATTTGTAGTTAAGTGATTCATATGAAAAGGTTTCTGACGTGATTATGGCCACACGACGGGAATTAACAGACTTTTAAGGAGGAATGGTAGTTGGAGCTAGACGCATGGGACATTCCATTTTGTCAATAGTTCGGGAATTCTATATTCCGAGATCCACAGTGTCAAGAGTGTGCCGAGAATACCTAATTTCAGGCATTACCTCCCACTATGGACAACGCAGTGGTCGACCGCCTGCATTTAGTGACCGAGACCAACAACGTGTGCGCAGAATGGTCAGTGTTAACAGACAAGAAACACTGCCTGAAATAACCGCAGTAATCCATATGGGACGTACGATGGATGTGTCCGTTAGGGCAGTGCGGCGAACTTTGGCTGTACTGGGCTATGCCAACAGAAGACCGACTCAAATGCCTTTACTAACTGCACGACATCGCCTGCAGCGCCTCTCCTGGGCTCGTGACCATATCGGTTGGACCCTACCGGTTTCAGTTGGTAAGAGCTGATGGTAGGGTTTGAGTGTGGCGCAGACCCCATGAATCCATGGACCCAAGTTGTCAACAAGGAACTGTGCAAGCTGGTGGTGGCTCCATAATGGTGTGGGCTGTTTTTACATGGAATGGACTGGGTCCTCTGGTCCAACTGAACCGATCATTGACTGTAAAGGGTTATGTTCAGTTACTTAGAGACCACTTGCCGCAATTTATGGACTTCATGTACCCAAACAACGATGGAAATTTTATGGATGACAATGCGCCATGTCACCGGGCCACAACTGTTAGCGATGGGTTTAAAGAACATTCTGGACAATTCCAGCGAATGATTTGACCACCAAGATCGTCCGACATGAATCCCATAGAACATTTATGGAACATAATCGAGAAGTCAGTTCGTGCGCAAACTCCTGCACCGGCAACACTTTCGCAGTTATGGACGTCTATAGAGGCAGCATGGCTCAATATTTCTGCCGGGGACTTCCAACGACTTGTTGAGTCCATGCCACGTCGAGTTGCTGCACTTCGCCGGGCAAAAGGAGGTCCGACACGATATTAAGAGGTATCCCATGACTTTTGTCGCCTCAGTGTATAAACATATATATATATATATGTGTGTGTGTGTGTTTATACATACACACGTTACATTAATAAATATAGTGTTAAAATTTATATCAGTACCTAATTTTTCTAATTTAGAAATTACTGTAAAATAACGAAGTTATTACACATATTTATTTTTAACTATCCAGTTGACAGTTATAAATAAACTTTCGTTTGAAAACCTCTAAAACTAAGAAATAAACGACCTAAAACGTAAGTTTTTTTTGTTAATTGGAAAGATGATCAAATTTATGGTTTATTGTCTACTTATTGCAAATGAAAATTATTATAGATTTTGCATGATACACGTAACGTTGCAAGGAATGCAGTAATTTAATACACTCTACTATCAGTGCGATTATTTTGGTATCGTAAAATTTGTCCTGCCAATTATGCTCTGAAGAATGAAGGCATACACTTCCCATAGCTGGTACAGTAAATATGAACTAAGGTGTACTCAAATGTTGCAGTAAAGTGCAGTATTGTAATATATTAAAAAATCAGCGAAGTGATGCTGGAGTCACAATAGCACGAAGAGCACGAGACGACAGTCCAGACACGGCATTTACAGCATCCAATAAAGAGCAAGGTCAGATAGACAGAAATCACATCCCGGACAACATGGTAAAAGTATATTCAATTTCTATTTTTCTTTGTATCGGGCTCGCCGGAGTGCGCAAGGAATGAAAATACAACATTACAAAACAACATTTTGTACATATTTTTCTTTTATAGTAAATAACACAAAAAAATTTGCACCAAAATTCTCTTTCGGTGTGTTTTAAATTCGTTGATCCTGTACATCAGCGTAGCTAGGATTTCCACTCAAGGAGGGGTAACATTAATTTTTAAGGAAAATGTATTAATACTATTAGATTTATTGGGTTAACTAAATTGATTAATTTTTACACAAGAAACACTTACTGAGATTAGTTATGCTGAAACCAGTCTTTGCGTATCTTCTTCTGTGTATGTTATAAAACTCAACGTCTCTCTGTCTGTCTGTCTGTTAGTGCACTTAGTAAAGAATTGTGTAGAATAAAAATTCCTAAAAAAACTCCGCGGGAGCATGTATCTATCTATAACAGAGAAACACTAATAAGCGTTTTTACCATTAAATTCACAAGCAACATTCAATGACGAAGTTTTTCACATTGCGCTCATTGAAATTGAAAAGCAAGTGTACACATTGTCGGAAAAAAGATAAAAATCATGGGCCAGATAACAAAGTAGATTCAGCCGTTAACAATGACTACATCAGGGATATTACATATAATATATTAGAATAGCACACCACCACGTATTTCTCTGTTATAGATAGATATATGCTACCGCGGAGTTTTTTTAGGTCTTCTTATTCTACACAATTCTTTACTACATGATATTGTTCCATCTTTGACGGTTTAGACAGTGCAATGACGCAGTATGCGTGCTACATTACAACAGCGTATTGTAATAGAGCGCGCTGGCGGCAAACTTTTTTCCGACTTGATTCAGTATTATCGTTACTGCTTATTCCTTATGTTACTTTACGTAACAACATATATACTAAAACCTGGCCAGATAACATAGCTATGAATTAAAAAAAAACACGTAAATCGGATACGAGGTTCTCGAGTGATAAGCGCACTAACGGACAGGCAGAGAGACGTTGAGTTTTATAGTATGTATAGATATAGAGTATAGAAGATTAACACTATGTAAAATTCAACTTTATTAAAAAAAATAATTTTAACAATCATTCTGTAGTCCACGCGAGCGGAGCCGCGGGCACAGCTAGTCGCCCATAAAAATATTTTTTTAAAGAGAAGAAAATATAGCAAAAATAGTTTTCCACAAACACTAATCTCTAAAAATGTTTCTAATATTAATTTTGAAAACGCAGAACTGCATAGGTACAGCTATGATCACACGCAAAGAGAATAGTAGAACGACTGACAAAGCCAAATGTTCATGGTTAGCTGTCGTTCGTCTAACTTCATGAATGTTCGTGCGGCACTTTGGGCCCTCGCTTTGAAAATATGTGTTCTACCCCTGTGGTTTTTAATACAAGCCAAAGTCATAACATAATTGCAAGCAAATACAACTGGCGAAGAAATGGTTATAATAATATTTATCTTCATTAAGCGTTGATAATGCGTAGTCATTGGTTTGTTATTACAAAACACAATCCTAAATTTTGTGGAATGTATTGAGTGTAATACATCTGGAACTTTTTTTTTTTATGATTTATATAATTTTATTATTTTTAATCTGTGTCAGGGATATGGGCAAGTGCACACCCCTGCCTCACCCTGGCTAAGCCCATTTTCTCGTATGTCTTCGAATTTTGTCAAAAGCAAATAATCATTCACTTTGCCGTGAGTTTTGCGCCGTAAATATTGAACTTTATATGGGTTCACTTGTTTTAGAATATTCCAACAGCTAAAGACACTTATTGTCGGACATATGTTGTCGGGGTAATGTTAACACTAATAGACTATCACGAAATTTCGTCGTGATCTGACGTCGTGTCGGGATGTCACGTCATGTTCGTCGTGCTATTGAGATTCCAGCTTGAGAGAGTGTAGAATGTAACCTAAGACAGGACATCTGTCTCTTACTCTTTGTGCCCAAGGCTACAGATGCGCGTATAGTCTACTCGCAGCTTCTTCACAATTTTTGAACCAAACCTTTGAAAAATAACCTCATGTATGACGTGCTTGGGTGATCCCTAAATATGTCATATCACAAGTATTTTATACTTGAGTTAACATAAGAATGTCCTACTTTTTGTAAAATTAATGTGAATTCAAACGGTGCCTAGTAAAAAATAGTTCTTATGCAAAATATTACTACACTGAGTGCGCACGAAAGAGGTGCGTTGTCCCTTTGGTGTAATTTTTTAGACTTGGCTAAGTTTTGTTTGCATGAGGTGGAGGAATGTCCTGGAAGCAGAACTTTAGCAGGGTTTCAGAGAAGTTGGAAGTAAACGTGAATGGACTATAGGCATACTGCGCACCCCACGTCCCAACTCACTCAGTATGTCGTACTGCGGCATCCACTTGTATATCTTCACATTGGCGGGCTGCGCCGGAAGGCTGTCGGACTCCCACTTCCACAGGACGTGGTAGCCGTTCAACTCCGCGAAGGCGTCCAGGAACATTCTGCAGACACGATCGCCGAGGCTGTCGCTCCTCACGTTGCTGCCCAGGCTGAAGTACACCGCTCCTCTGGGCGCCGAGTCCAGGAACTGACTGATGTCCTGTGAAGCACGCGTTACGACGCACGTGAACGTACAGAGACGTATCAGCAACTGTGGACGAGCTATCCGTAACATGTTCAAGAAGAGGTCACATTTCAGTAGAATGGCTGTATGGGCTAATACGAATACGGCACATTCACTACATTAGAATTAACCAAATGTACCAGTTCGTAAGGCAGTGCGCTAAACAGCGACCCGCTGTGGTCATAAAGAAAAGTTGGCAGCACTGAAACAAATGAGTAGGAATTCAGTAGCTCCATTGTCACACTTTATTCTCGCCCAGCTTTTCTGTACTCTCTTTACCGCGCCCTTCCTTCTCAATACACCACACTTTTCTCAAGAAATAAATCGTGGGAAAATAGTATTTTGTAAAAATATAATCTTACACTCATGAGTATCACCGACAATATCAATATTATATGTACGGAGGTAGAAGAAATTTTAGTAAAGTAATACTTTGCAAACACTGGCTATGATTACAATATACGCAGTATTTTTTTTGTAAACAGAGCTTAAATATTTTTGTAATTAAGCAAAATTTAGTAAATTTGTAAAAATATTGTAAACCTGTTGTTATTATACTCTGTACTGTTGTATTGCTATATAAAAATTCTGGCAGAAACACTAACTGCTGGTACTTTATCAGATGTTGCCAACCTCCCGTGGCGTAGTCGGTTCGTGCGCCGCCGGTCTGCGGTGTGGGAGGCTCTGGGTTCGGATCCTAGGTAAGGCATGTGTGTTAGTTTAAGTTAGGNTGCGCCGCCGGTCTGCGGTGTGGGAGGCTCTGGGTTCGGATCCTAGGTAAGGCATGTGTGTTAGTTTAAGTTAGGTCATAAGTTAGTTTGGATGCCGTCCCCTGATAAGTCTTCAGGTATAGCACCGGGGAACGTTAATAAGCCCTTTCCAATTCCAATTCCTATATCAGGTGTTCAAGTAAAATGTGTGATAATAAAGAATGAGTCATCACTTTTGCGAATTCACTTATCGTAAGGGTCATTTCTTACCTGGGACAACAGGGCGTGTTTTGAAAAGAACGTTTTCCCCTAAGTTATGGGCTTGCAACATTAATTCTGTAAAAGTATATGCCAGGTTTTGTAAATTTCTGTGATTTTAGCTGCAGTNAAGTTATGGGCTTGCAACATTAATTCTGTAAAAGTATATGCCAGGTTTTGTAAATTTCTGTGATTTTAGCTGCAGTAGTACAAATACGTACTTTATCTAAAATCTTTCAAGAAATGTTCAGAATTATTTCTTAATGCATATTTTGTATTCGTATAGTGTTTCTTCTAGCAAAACACGAGTACATTCCAACTTAACTTACTTGACAGCTGCCAGCCGTGTTTCGCACACTGCTACTTTATGTTGCTTTCGAAGTCGTTATAAATGTTTGGTCACTTGTTTTAAATGCATGTTACGACGGCAGAGTTGCAGGGGCGAGCGGTGATTAGAGAGACACGGTGTGTCAACATCAAACAGAGCTGCCCAGCGGGGAGAGAGAAATTAGGCCAGGAGGCGAAACATAAGGAGGCCCTGCAAGAAGGGCGTGGTCGTTCATCAGCGTGACCCTGGCAGGAATTCCAGGCTTTAAGGCGACGCGTGAGGGGAGTCCTCGTCGTGTTCCGAGCTGATGGTGTGACGAGTCGAACAGTGGTGATCCGCCGAAGGGTGTGAGGCTTTAACTAGGGCTCAGCAGAATATAGAATAAAAACAATCATAACTTGTGTGAGAATTTAAAGTAATCAGTATAATGTTTGCCCAATAATAAATCACATAAATTGTGTAAGACCTTGGAGCTTAGTAAAAAGCCTAGTTTATTATAGTTCTCCTTGACCATTTCAACCACATCACCCGTGGTAATAGAGATACATTAATTGGATATACATTGGGTAACACTAGGGTGACCCAAGACTTACAACATGTGTGTTTCCTGTGCAAATAATACATGTATCTATGTCAACTGTATACATATTTTTATGCTCGAAAATGTGCGTGTAATAGGATTTTCAGTGTTTTGTTACAAAAATTCTAACCCAAAACTAAGTGCGCAATTTCCCACGGCCCCCAACAAGTAGGTACTTACAAAATCCTGGTTTATCAGCTGTTTGCTTTCGTTCCTTTCACAAACATTACAGAGGTTCCGTACGNGTAGGTACTTACAAAATCCTGGTTTATCAGCTGTTTGCTTTCGTTCCTTTCACAAACATTACAGAGGTTCCGTACGGTACACAATATATCAGTAATTTACATTTATTTGTCACATTACCTTAAGTATGCAGATAACGACGTCATACTGCAGTGACAAAAATTATTTCCTTCCAAAGATTTAGAAAAAAGGTACTTTTATAAATATGAATACTCGATAAAGTAATGCACTCAAATGAGCCCATGACTTATTTATACACATTGTTTTCTTTGACTCGACTTATTATAAATAAATTATCGGTAAATTATGAAGAAATACAGTTCATACTGCGTGGTCGGTAGCAAATAAACGTTAGTGGCCCCGATTTCAGCCATGAAATAAGATTCGAGGTGTAACGTTCCAACTAGGTCTCTTTCCATGCTCCTTGGTCTATGTGCATAATATATATGAAAGACTAAATAATAAACATACATACATTCCTTATTTAGTCATCGCAGTAATTTTATCGTTTGATATTCTAACGTTTCGCAATTTATTTTGATAGCAGCAATATATTTTTCTTTGCGTTTGTGTGATTGAAACATTACAATATGACGAACATTAAAAATAATTTTACACAGTGACAAACATTTACTCTTCAGTCAAATAAAAAATGGTTGCACGAATTTTCAAACAAAAAGAGTAGCCAATGAAAGTTGGCTGGTTCTCCAGTATGCTCAGTACACAATACTGTGAAGTCTAACCTGATAAATTCGTATTACATTAAAATTCTACATGTACTTCATATCCTGCATTCTCACATTACAGGCATGAAACTGCATAGGGAGTCTCAAATATGCATAAACTGCATGAGTTCTTGTTTTCAGGATACGGGGTTGAAAAGTACACTTCTAATGCAAAACAGCTAGAGAATAATGCCTATTGCACAAAGTAGACTGGACAAAAGTAGTAACCAATTCCTAAGATGCCTATAAATCTCAAGCAAATATTTGTTGGGATGTGTAAGTTATGTTTCAAGATAACATAATCGTTAAAAACAAGCTCTTGATGTTCCTTTTATAAAATGTTCTCATTGTTTTTATATATAGCTTTGATTCTCGGTTTTATTTAGTCTTTAAAAAACCATTTATTTTATATATCGTGCATTAGATTTCTCGTTGCAAAAAATATACTATATAAATATTTTTACTATCCTAATAAAAAAATAAATATGTACAGCATCCACCAGAGATTTAAGCTCTCATATTTTGAATTTCAATTCCATGGCTTTACACATGTCCTATCATTATTTTACAGGAGGCCACTCGCCCCCCACCAAGGCGAACTGGTTTCAATCCCCGGTCGGGTCACCGGACTTTCGCATCTGGAAATCGTGCCGAACGATGCCGCTGGTCAGCGGGGTTTCTCGGGAATCTCCCGTTTTCCCCGCCCTTTCATTACGGCGCCGCTCCATACTCACCTCAATCACCCACATCGGCTCTCAATACATCGCTGTTAAGAGCCGCTCAAATTTCTTCACTTACTCTTTACTCACTATTTTACATTCGATTCGCACAATACAGGCTGAGTATAAAAGAATACCCCAACTTTGAAGATATATAATATAAAAAAACCAAACAACCTAGAACCTTTATTGACCAATCAAATGAACCGCGGAACCGTGAAGTTTGTTTACCATACATTCATAAATGTTCAATGTGACCACCATGAGCGGCCCGAACGACATCTACGCGATAATCAAACTCGTTCCACGCTCTTTTCAGCATGTCCGGTGTTACGGTTTGGATAGCGTTCGTAACTCTCGGTTTGAGGTGGTGAGGGGGAAGCGAGCTCGCATTCGACACGTCAATGTGAAGGGGACGGTATTATGTTTAATTTATGCCCAGAACGAAGTAGACGATGTCTTAATGTCTAAGCTGGTTTTTATCGATGAAGCGACGTTCCACGCAAAGGGTAAGTTTAACCGGCACAACGTGCGATATGGGGTCAGGAGCCTCTACATAAAACCACCGAACCCGAGCGCGCTTCCCCCAAAGTGAACGTGTTTTGCGCTGTATCCAAAGACAGTGTTTTCGGCCCTTTCTTTTTTCACGAGCCCACTGTTACTGGAATCCCTTATTTCTACATTCTTACAGAGTGGTTGTTTCCTCAGTTAAANTTTGTAATGCGATGGGCAAGTAATTTTATGATAATTATGTGATGATTTGAATGAGATAATCACAACCAAAATTGTAATCAAAATTATTTTACTGTATGTTAATTTAGTGAAAAAGGCGGGACACTTCATGCCACGCCTCGTCAAGTTACAACATACTGTACACTACAGTTTATGTAAAATCGTAATTTATAGCTTTGAATGTTATCTACTTTGTACCTNAAGTTACAACATACTGTACACTACAGTTTATGTAAAATCGTAATTTATAGCTTTGAATGTTATCTACTTTGTACCTTTACTGTCGAGATATTCTTATAAGATAAATACGATTTCATTGGTACTGATAACTCCATATTCTCTTATAAATAACATAGTGTTTTACGAAACGTATCACTTTCTGCATGTTTCTAGCAATATAATTAACCTACGCAAAATAAATTTACCGGTAACTAAAAGAAGGTCAGTTTCTTTCCACGAAACCACAAGTTCTTAATGAATCGTAAACGATACCAAATTTATGTTTCTTTATCGTAATGAATATTATCTGCTTCTTTAGCATGAATGAAACTTGTTTATCTTGTTTGACGACATTTGCATAACACTTGGCAATAGCGTGCAATTGCATGTGCACGAGTATAGCAGTTCTAGTTGCTGCTACTCTGAAGTGCCACCAGACAGGGCAAACAAGATAACTGCAAAATATATTTCGAAAATAAGGGACTGTTATGGTAAAGTTACATAGGCACATTTTTCTTTAATTTAAAAAATAGCAAAAATTAGGNTTCGAAAATAAGGGACTGTTATGGTAAAGTTACATAGGCACATTTTTCTTTAATTTAAAAAATAGCAAAAATTAGGTTTTTGCAGATCTGTTTAACTGATTTATAGATTTTTTTGACGATGAGTGGCTGTTTTCGAAAACAGGTGTCGAACACCACAAGCTTTCGAGCAACTAAAATTAGTTTAAAATTAAAATTTNGAGTGGCTGTTTTCGAAAACAGGTGTCGAACACCACAAGCTTTCGAGCAACTAAAATTAGTTTAAAATTAAAATTTTATTCTTTTCAAAATTTGGTTTTTATAGAGTTCTATTGAATGTTATTTTGCAAATATTAAGGTAGATATTTCTTCATAATTGTTAATTTCGTAGTTTTTACTACTAATTTTTTTAAAAATAGTTCACATTCTTATTCGAAAACTCTGCATTGTATTGGCCATTGCTGTACATGCTGACCTGCGCAATTCAAACATCTACTCGAAAAATACACCGAATTATGTTAAGTAGTTCTGATTCTGTTATTGATTATATCGTATATTCGAGCACTGTACGACTTTTCCATGCTCCTTAGNTATGTTAAGTAGTTCTGATTCTGTTATTGATTATATCGTATATTCGAGCACTGTACGACTTTTCCATGCTCCTTAACACAGGGTTAAAGTATTGAAAAAATACATAAATTATTAATATAGAACACGATGTATGGATGAATCTGTGGCGTAATGGGTACTGTACTTTCTTCTCGAGTAGAAGATACGGGTTCAATCCCCGTCACTCCCAGCAGAGGTTTTCGAAGTCATAGTTGGGTAGGGGCGTGCTTGACGAGGCCTAACAAAGTGTGATCTGTGCAAGCCTGGCTTACCTAGAATAAAAACTACTGTGAATCATCAAGCAGAGAAATTACTTTATAGAAATTCAAACAGTGTCTTGTAATTTTGCAGGAAAATAATTTGAGAATTACTGAGCACATAGCTGTAATTCTACAGGATATCAGTCGGTAGGTTACAGTAATTTTTGTACAAATATTGAATATATCCTGTAAACTTTTCAAGCTATTTATTGCAATGTTAACAAAGATTTATTTGAAGCATTACCTTGAACGTTTGGCAACTAGTTTCCAAACATTTAAGTACAAAATTTTTTTATTGTGTTTGTGCGACAATTAACCAGATTTCAGATGTCCTCGAGTGATAATGCCAAGAACATACATACATGTACTCTTGTCCTTAATTAATCGCCTCCACATTCCTTTCTTAACTTGCATATTTGTTACAGTCTNTATGTTAAGTAGTTCTGATTCTGTTATTGATTATATCGTATATTCGAGCACTGTACGACTTTTCCATGCTCCTTAGCACAGGGTTAAAGTATTGAAAAAATACATAAATTATTAATATATAACACGATGTATGGATGAATCTGTGGCGTAATGGGTACTGTACTTTCTTCTCGAGTAGAAGATACGGGTTCAATCCCCGTCACTCCCAGCAGAGGTTTTCGAAGTCATAGTTGGGTAGGGGCGTGCTTGACGAGGCCTAACAAAGTGTGATCTGTGCAAGCCTGGCTTACCTAGAATAAAAACTACTGTGAATCATCAAGCAGAGAAATTACTTTATAGAAATTCAAACAGTGTCTTGTAATTTTGCAGGAAAATAATTTGCGAATTACTGAGCACATAGCTGTAATTCTACAGGATATCAGTCGGTAGGTTACAGTAATTTTTGTACAAATATTGAATATATCATGTAAACTTTTCAAGCAATTTATTGCAATGTTAACAAAGATTTATTTGAAGCATTACCTTGAACGTTTGGCAACTAGTTTCCAAACATTTAAGTACAAAATTTTTTTATTGTGTTTGTGCGACAATTAACCAGATTTCAGATGTCCTCGAGTGATAATGCCAAGGACATACATACATGTACTCTTGTCCTTAATTAATCGCCTCCACATTCCTTTCTTAACTTGCATATTTGTTACAGTCTNACATACATACATGTACTCTTGTCCTTAATTAATCGCCTCCACATTCCTTTCTTAACTTGCATATTTGTTACAGTCTGCAACATAGTCCTTCAGAAGATATTTGTCCACAAAGCACAAAACTGGTATTACGGATTCTTGTAGGAATTTCCTGAGTGGTGTTACTTCAGCCTTCATTTTCTGGGTTGATTGGACGCCACTCCATTACTCAAACCTCCCCACACCAAACGGAACTTTGACTGGCGTATGTCCTAGTCAGTTGCAAGCCAATATAAAATATGCAATGCAAATAATCCCCACCTCTTGATCATTAGCTCTCGTCTTATGTCATCGAACGAAGCTGGTCAGTAAATAAATTTAATATAATAGGCCAGCTTCTCCGAACAAATCCCTTATGTTGATATCTCACTAGATATCTCTGTGTGGTTGATAGTCACATGTCATCAATAATAAAGTTATTTCTTCTAGTTTTCTTCTCCACGTACTCATCACATTGGAAAATGCAACAACACAAGGGAGAAACAAAATACTTCATGTCAGATCAGCAGCATGCAAGCTACGTTTACGGAACTACTGTGTACACATGCAGCTGGAAGCTTTGCCACTGTGCACTTGGCAACTATTTTCTTCATTACAAGTCTTTTACTTGTGGAGTGTAAATCGTGTAATAGTGCTGCTGTAGCTAACACCGTGACAGTTTGGATGTAATAAAAACACCGATTTCCAGTACAGCATTCGACAAGATTCGGTCGCTACTAAGCCTACGTGAATTTTATAACTACAGAAATTTCCTATAAGTAGTTTTTGCTTGTTTAAGCAAAATACTCCTGTATAATAAAATAGCATCTACAATCAAGAATATCAGCTATACAAGGCGTGTTTTCCCAATATTTCTTACTAAGGGGTTATGTGGAAGATATCACAATAAATCATAGTCCTAAAACTCGAACCTAATTCTGTTCGTGATCACAGAATCATAAGTATATTACCCGGTATTTTGCAAACAAGAAGAGGGCGGGGGGTGGGGCTGACTTTTTTTGGGAGATCGAGACTTTTGGAAATTTTGTATAAACACTTATACCAGATACGACGAAAAGCTAAAATAACATGAACATCATTTGTAAAGAATTAAGTTTCTTATATGCCGTATATGATACCCAAAGTAATAACATAGTATATATATATATATATAAGGTTAAAAAATTAGAAACCAATACAAATCGAATGGGTATAAGTTATTTTTAACGATATATTTTTAGCAGTAGGTACAAATTGTGGTAAGCAATGTATGGTAATCCAACAGTGATAACCGCACAAACTTATCCAGGATAGAGAAATTTTTTAAAAACCCCCATTATTTAATTCCATAATCATGCAATATTCCTCTTCAGAGGGAGGAATCGTTTTCTCTGGCAGGGAAGCATCATTTCTTACATGATTAAGGAAAAATATTTTGTGAGGAGGGGGGAATCCGTCGCATCCCTACCATTGATTCGCGCACTTTGTACCACCTATATTCTCTTAAGTCCTTGCAAACTTAGTAACAAACAAAGTTCTGTCTTACTGCTCTTCCAGAGAACTCCTTACTGGGTTCCAAGCGATATTTATAACAAAAAAACTTTGATATATCTACAGATGATATTGGATAATGTATAAAGAGCAAATGAATCGCCCCTATATTTCTCCCATCAATTTTCCCCGGATTTTTTTTTTTTTTTTGCCACTGACTTTTTGTTTCTCGAAGCAAGTATACATGTTTACTTTTGAAAAGAGTGCCTTCCAATGGGTGAAAGCGTATCTTATAGGACAACTATGTTTCATATTTAATGGTTATTCCTCGTTACGGGTTGTACTGTCTAATGGAATTTCCAGGACTCTATGTAAAGTCACTTTTTGATATACAATTCTAAATAACCTAATCAAATTAATGTGACTTTATCATTGCTCAGTGAAAAACTAAATTCAATTTTCAAATGTTTATAAAAAGATGACCTTTGTTGGAATGCAAAGATCGCAGACACTTTCTCTATAGTAGACAGTGAGCAAAACAATTTTTTTTGGAGGAGGGAAGGGCACATCAGGGATTTTGCCCTCTCATAAAAATGTTTCCTTCGCACATGTAAAAAAAATTATTTCCTATCCAGGGAAAGTGATTTCACTCGCTGAAGTGATGACTGGTGAGACGGAATCGCTTCCAGCTACTAATTATAACAACGTAGCTTGATGCCTACTCCATATGGAAAGTACTGCCTAGAAAACACACGAGGCCACACGCGACTAAGATATACTGACTACCCAAACGCAGGTTTTTGGTGTAGCGCAGAATTTCGCGTCACTCTTGGTGTACTTAATTTCACACCAAGCACAGATACTGGAGACATATAACACTTTAAGTTGGTTTATAACCTAAAAGCTAATACATATTTCCGCCACCAGATATCAGTCACTATGCTGAAAACGCAAATTTTTCAAAAGTTTCGAGTACACTGGAAAAAAAAACTTTCAGCCAAAAGTTTAATTATCACCCTGACAGTAAACGTAAATGGTTCTACCAGAACAGCAATTTTCTAGAGTTCATTAAAACGGTAAAAGGCCTGAGGTTCAGGCTCTAGATGTCTTGGGCGAGGCCTGAACAAATAAATTATATCAGTTATATATATATATACAACGCTCTATATGCACAAAGACTTCCCGACTTTATTTGCTGTGATGCCCGTTCCGATTTAACTCCATCTAGTTTCCAAACATTACAACTTNACAAAGACTTCCCGACTTTATTTGCTGTGATGCCCGTTCCGATTTAACTCCATCTAGTTTCCAAACATTACAACTTATTTTATGAATACGATTCGTTTTTATTCTACTTTCCGATGGAAAGAAAGGCTTATCAGATCACTGTCCTGTCTATGACTATGTGTGTATTGTGTGCGAGTGTTTGTAACCCCCGCCCCCAATTTTTTCAATTTTTGAAAGCGTGAACTGAATTTTACCAAACTTGCTACACATATAGTACTATGTAATGAAACCTGACTTTTAAAGTTTTCAACCACGTCGGGCACTTACTTTCAAAATGGCGGTGAATTTAAAATTAAAGGTGATATGTCATATCNTTAAAGTTTTCAACCACGTCGGGCACTTACTTTCAAAATGGCGGTGAATTTAAAATTAAAGGTGATATGTCATATATCGTAAACCACTCAACCGATTTACACCAAATTTTGTGTGTTGGCAGCAANCTGTCTATGACTATGTGTGTATTGTGTGCGAGTGTTTGTAACCCCCGCCCCCAATTTTTTCAATTTTTGAAAGCGTGAACTGAATTTTACCAAACTTGCTACACATATAGTACTATGTAATGAAACCTGACTTTTAAAGTTTTCAACCACGTCGGGCACTTACTTTCAAAATGGCGGTGAATTTAAAATTAAAGGTGATATGTCATATCTCGTAAACCACTCAACCGATTTACACCAAATTTTGTGTGTTGGCAGCGAAATAGGCAAGCATTGATGTCAGAGGTGAATATTGTTGTTGGTTTGCCATGTTGGAAGAGAGCGCTACATGAAAAAATAATGCTTTTACATTATATCTAGAAAACTACTCAACCAATTTTCACCTAATTTGGCACGTAAATAATACTATAATAGGCCAGGTAAATGTATGTAATTGAACTTAATTAGGCACTTACTTTCAAAATGGTAGCCAACAAATATTTTAGGTTTATTTGTTATAACTACCATACCGTTTGACCAATTTCAACCAAATTGTGTAAACTGACCGTATCTATTACAAGCATCATATAAGCAAAAAAAAAACGTTTGTCCGCAATTTTGTAAGTTTTTGTTTAATATCTTGGGAAAAAATTGACAGATTTCTACCAAATTTGGCAACCAAGTAGTACTGTGGCAGTTGATTTGTAAAAATATGTTTGAAGTATGTCAGACACTTATTTTAAAATTGGCGGCCACCTAGCTATTTTAACACAGTATGCTGTATCTTAGAAATATTTTAACCAATTCCAACTTATCTTTGAATACTTGGAGTATACTTTATATGGCTAACATCAAATGTGTCTACACGGAGCTTCTTTTATCAACCACTTTGTAAGATAGTGTCACACGAATAAACAAATGTTTATGTCATATATCGGGAAAAAATTGACCGTTTCCTACCAAATATGTCAAGCAAGTAGTACTGCGGTAAGTGATGTTAACTGTAATGTTTTAGGTATGTCAGATACTTATTTTCAAAATGGCGGATANCAAGTAGTACTGCGGTAAGTGATGTTAACTGTAATGTTTTAGGTATGTCAGATACTTATTTTCAAAATGGCGGATATATAGTCAGTTGAGTTGTGTATGATAATCGACGAAAACCTGTAATTATTTCCATCAAAACTTTGTATTCTGCTTGTATATATTACAACAATCAAATGTGTCCACACAAAATCTCTTTTGCCCACCATTTTGTAAAATAGTATCACATGACAAATTACAATTATGTAATATTTCCGCAAAAAACAACAGCTTTCTAGCAAATTTAGCAAACAAGTAGCACTATGGCAGGCCATGTAAACCGATAAACTTTGAGAGGTTCAGACACACATATTTTCAAAATGGTTGCCATATCATTATTTTAGCTCAGAATTTTTTATATACCAAACTACAAAACAAATTTCAACTTAACTTTGTATGCTGGCAGTATCAGTTATATACATAAAAACTGTCTGTGCAAAGCCTCATTTCCCCAACATTTTCTAAGATAGCCCCGCATGAAATAATACAGTTCTTATTCAGTATCTTGGGAAACAATCAGCCGATTTCTTTCAAATTCGGCGAAGAAGTTTTAATGAGGTAGGCCTTAAGTGTACTGTGTTAGTTTCGTATTTTATGATTGGCGCCTATACTAAAATTTTATCTTAGTGTGCAATATCTACGAAACTGCATAACAGATTTAAAATTAAATTTGTATATATTATCTATGATAATCATCTAATGTCCTAATACATAAACTTTTTGTCTTCCATTAATGAAGATAGTCACATGAACAATGGAGGTTTTACGCCATATCTCGAGGATCAATCAATCGATTCATACCATAATTTGTTAAACCTATGGAATGTTTCAACAAATTCAACCAAATTTTATATATAAATAGTATTAATTAGGAGCATAACTTATGTATACAGAGATACTGTCTTGCCGGATTTTTGCAAAGTAGTGTCAGGTGACTAAATTAAACATTTTGCCATGTTTCCAGAATAATTAAAANTGTCTTGCCGGATTTTTGCAAAGTAGTGTCAGGTGACTAAATTAAACATTTTGCCATGTTTCCAGAATAATTAAAATAATTTCACAAAATTTTGCACACCTACAGAAGGCCGTGTAAAGTTACGTGATTTAAATTCAGCCACACAAAGATATAGATATTTTAATATATTTGGTAAATCTATTTAACCATTTAACAAATTTCAATCACATTTTCTATGCCAACAGGATGTATTAGAAACATCGTATATAGCGCCTCTTTTTAAGCAATTTTGTAAGATAGTCACATTTAGGAAAATAAGGTTTTTATGCAATATCTCAGATACCAATCAACTAATTTCCACCCTTTTTTTTCACACAATTAGCATTATGGTAGGCTATATAAACTTATGTGTTTTTAGTGGCTCAAACACTTATTTTCAAAATGATGGCTGTGTAAATATTTCAGCTTAGTGNATATAAACTTATGTGTTTTTAGTGGCTCAAACACTTATTTTCAAAATGATGGCTGTGTAAATATTTCAGCTTAGTGAACCCTTTCATTCAAATCATTAGACTGATTACATCCGAAGTTGATGCTCCGAATCCTACCTCCGTGATGCAGTTGATTCCAAGTTAGCTTAATTTTACGAGTTTTTCTGAATTCGAATCCCGGCTAAGTCACTCGTGTATTTCAATTGTCTTGGTAATGTTTCACATGCTTCTGGTTTCATCTATAATGGCATTGCTGTCAATGAGACGTCAACGCCTACCTACTATCTAGGCTTTTAAGAACTTCACTAAAATTTATTTGCATGTATTAGGGTCATTAGTTATCAGTAGCTTCTTGTTTATCATGCTATACTAAAACAAATTTATAACTGCGCCTGAACCAGCGAAAATAATTGAATGAACTGTTATCACTTTTCATAGTCAAGAAGTATCATAGACTACTATACCTATATTATGGTAGTACAATTAATGGTTGTTAAATACACTGATCTCACAGTTAAATTTACAACGGTTTTTTGCGCTTCGTGAACAATAGCGATTTTCATATTCAATACTTTGCAGTTGTAACAACAACATTTACAATGCAGGTTCGTCACCATTATCATCCTTTTAGTTTATATGGCAAAAACCAATATCGGCATCCTGATCCACTGTTTGTCCAGTTTACCGATTTGGAATAACTTATATATAATACCATATATGTTTGTTTTTTCCTTGCTTACAAGTAGAGCATTAATGCAGCATTTTTTTTTTCNAACTTATATATAATACCATATATGTTTGTTTTTTCCTTGCTTACAAGTAGAGCATTAATGCAGCATTTTTTTTTTTCAAGAGAGTGTTATTTTTTAATTTCTAAATTTTTACTTATTTTTGGCGTTGCAATTTATATTATGTAAGAATACTCTGTAATAAATTACGTGCTTGTAAAGTAATATACAAGTCATTTATACACTCTAAGAAAATGTTCACAAATGTAACATATAATTGTGTAGGCGCAATGAGAAAGCACGAGTGTTGAACATATTTTCCATACATGCACGGTAGCTTTCCTACATTGGTTAAGGAAAAGTCAAATGCTTAGTGAATTTTTCAACTTTTTATAGTAGCAGTTTTATATATGAGCATAACATATGGTAAATTTTCCATATTCTGTATAGCTTAAACACTTTCATTACAGTGTAAAAGGTTTACCGAAAAAAATTTACATTGTAGCCCTATCTTTGCCATTTTTATAGATAAAATAATTAAACTTTCGAGTCCAGTGAAATACACTCAAGAGCCAAAAAAACTGGTATTGGGGTGCGTAGGCAAATAACAGAGGTATGGAACCGATCAGAGTAACGCGATGCNGTTACTGCTGCTACAATAGCAGGTTATCAAGAGTTAAGTGAGTTTGAACGTGGTATTATAGTCGGCGCACGAGAGATGGGACATAGCATCTCCGAGGTAGCGATAACATTTGTATGTGCGCGTACGACCATTTCGCGAGTGTACCGTGAATATCGGGAATCCGGTAAAACATCACATCTCCGACATCGCTGCGGCCGGAAATGATCGTGAACGAACGGGACAAACGACGACTGACGAGAATCATTAAACGTGACAGACGTGCAACCCTTTCTCGAATTGGTGCAGATTGGATTTGTGGACTGCCCTGCAGAATTCATAGTGTGAAAATTGCCTCCTGCATACCTTCAGACATTAGTCGAGTCCATACCACGTCGTCTTGCTCGGAGGGCCCTACACGATGTTAGCCAGGTTTACCAGTTTTTTTTTGGTTCTTCGGTGTATATACACTGTGTTTATTACTTGCATGGCAATATTTATTTTAAAAAGTGATGGGATGATAAAAAATGGCTGATAGGAAATAAAAATAACTATGGTCAAAAGTGCCCACTTCACTGTGAACAGCCTATAGCAATTGTTCCCCCATAATTTTCAGTTAGCTGATATATTTCCACTAAGAAATTTGGAGACAACATGTTTGCTTAGTGTAATAATGCACGTTAATGCATTACACAGGATGTGTATTTCATTAGTGTACACGGCATTTGAGAAACTCCTAAGTCAGAATTAACTTCTAGGGCTTCGTAATTAGAAAAACATACACAGATAAAGGAAGGAAATGTAGCTTCCTTTTCTTTTACTGCNTAACTTCTAGGGCTTCGTAATTAGAAAAACATACACAGATAAAGGAAGGAAATGTAGCTTCCTTTTCTTTTACTGCATCTAAATTGTAGCACACTATGCAGATGTTACTACATTTGTATACTTATCATTCATGTATGCAGTATATTGTGAAAAGATTTTTTCCATAAGATTATATATATATATTTCAAGTGTAGAATATAGACAAACATTTTTCCCCTGAATAAAAGCCCTATGTTTAACTTTTATTTTTAATGTAAATATGTATAAGGATATTTGAAATATTTTTAAAAGTCAAAATAAGCAGTAAGGTGAAATACATTCCCGAATATTTTGAAGTACTGTTTTCCTATACCAAAGTAAAACATGAAAGGTTACTTTTCTTTCGTAGCCATTTCTTTGAGGAAGGGGAATGTTGTCTTATTTTGGGATTTTTTTACAGGCGTCTTATTTTAGAGTCAATTTCAGGGTATAGTTATCAAATCACTTATTGGACATATTGAATTTGAGTGCATCTTAATTTGGGGCAGCTTATATTTGATGAATTACATTAGCGGTTTTATATTGGAAGGCATCTTGAGTTGAAAAAACTTATAGCTGAGGTAATTTTACTTTTGGGTGGCTTATTTTTTTAGTCAATCTATAGGATGTTTTTTCAATGTAGCTGATTATATAAATTATTGAAAATTTAACATATATTTATAATTTATAGCACTGTATATTTTCATACACCTCCAGTCATAGTCATAAACATTCGGAGGTAATTACTAGTCGAGTCAAGGAAATGATGCTAGTAAAGTTGCGTGTTTTACTGGGTCGTTTATGCTGATAGAATTTTAAAAAATCCACTGATAACAGGGTTATATACAGACCCCTATANGTGTTTTACTGGGTCGTTTATGCTGATAGAATTTTAAAAAATCCACTGATAACAGGGTTATATACAGACCCCTATAAAATTGGCCTGTACGGTCTATTCTGTGAGTCTTTCTACGGGAAAGGAAGCTTATCAACTGTATGGGCTGATGTGGTAAGCGGCTCCATATGTATGGGCGGTTCACGTTTATTCCNGTGTTTTACTGGGTCGTTTATGCTGATAGAATTTTAAAAAATCCACTGATAACAGGGTTATATACAGACCCCTATCAAATTGGCCTGTACGGTCTATTCTGTGAGTCTTTCTATGGGAAAGGAAGCTTATCAACTGTATGGGCTGATGTGGTAAGCGGCTCCATATGTATGGGCGGTTCACGTTTATTCCNGGGAAAGGAAGCTTATCAACTGTATGGGCTGATGTGGTAAGCGGCTCCATATGTATGGGCGGTTCACGTTTATTCCCAACTATTCTGAAGCCCTGCTTAAATTCTACTTCCTGGATATTACTCCACCACATGAAAACAAAGCGTAACCAAATACATAAAATTACACCTAATGGGGAACGACGCACCGGATTCGTGCACATTCAGTGTAATATTATTTTACTCGTACATAAGAACTATTTCTTACTAGGCGTTACCAACTCAACTTTTTTCTCCATGTTTTATTCATATTAATTATAAATTAAATGTTTTAATTCGTAAATATAATAGAAATAAAAGTTAAATTTAAGTAACACTAAGGTAATTTTATGTTAACAGAAGTAATACGTGACAAATTTAGGAAAGAACGAAACTTTTTATATATAGGANACACTAAGGTAATTTTATGTTAACAGAAGTAATACGTGACAAATTTAGGAAAGAACGAAACTTTTTATATATAGGATGAATTTTCAAATGTGTGATTTAAAAAGTGAGAAGAAACCGCGAATATACAATGTTACCAAGCAAACTGTTAAAACNTGAATTTTCAAATGTGTGATTTAAAAAGTGAGAAGAAACCGCGAATATACAATGTTACCAAGCAAACTGTTAAAACAGATGTGGACTTAACACATAGATGTAGAAACTGTTCTCAGGTAGCAGTCATGATGAATATATTTCCGCCAAAACGATAGTAAAACGTCTAGTAAGGTTCAGACACAACGAAAATTTATTAGTCAGATAAAAGTATATACACTTCATCTGTCAAACTGATTATCAGTGAAAGTAGGTCAAACGGCCCAAACTTACCGCCGACTCCTAAAACAGACACCANTCATCTGTCAAACTGATTATCAGTGAAAGTAGGTCAAACGGCCCAAACTTACCGCCGACTCCTAAAACAGACACCGGCGAAAATGCTGTCATAGTTGTTATATTCTGTGTGTTATGGGAAATTGTTGACTTTGTAAATGTAGAAGCAACTGACTTAAGGTATGAAAATGTTGCACTATGGAGTACGGTATACATTACGGCTGTGGCCAGGGATATCTCTCCTTTCTTTTTGAGGAAAAAAAAATATTCGCTAAACATTTGCGCAAAACTTTGTAAAAGTTGCAACGTAAAAGTAATATACATGAAATCTTATTGTTTGATGAGACAGATGGGGGATGGAAGCGAATGAAATGTAGAAAAAGGAAATAAAGCATACACGAAATTGTGAGTGGCCAAGTTTTCACGTAATGAACTAATAAATTTAATGGATTTATGGTCANAAATAAAGCATACACGAAATTGTGAGTGGCCAAGTTTTCACGTAATGAACTAATAAATTTAATGGATTTATGGTCAATGTGAATTATCAGGCATCGAGTTTTAATGGTACATCAA
Organism: Clitarchus hookeri; assembly: GCA_002778355.1. NCBI lineage: Eukaryota > Metazoa > Arthropoda > Insecta > Phasmatodea > Phasmatidae > Clitarchus > Clitarchus hookeri. The sequence continues at coordinate 284,269 of NQII01001494.1, forward strand.
ACTCGATGTACCTAAATACTCCGAAGATCCAAAAAAAAAACCTTGTGCACCTGCCTAATATCGTGTAGGGCCCCCATGAGCACGCATAAGTGCCGCAAGACGACGTGGGATGGAATCGACTAATGTCTGAAGGTATGCAGGAGGCAATTCACAACATGAATCCTGCAGGGCAGTCCACAAATCCATAGGAGTGCGAGGCGGTGGAGATCTCTTCTGAACAGCACGTTGCAAGGTATCCCAGATATGCTCAATAATGTTCATGTCTGGTGATAGGTGGCCAATGGAAGTGTCTTAAGTCAGAAAAGTGTTCCTGGAGCTACTCAGTAGCAACTCTCAAGGTGTGGAGTGTCGCATTGTCCTGCTGGAATTTTCCACGTCCGTCGGAATGCACAGTGGACATGAATGGGTGCAGGTGATCGGACAGGATGCTTACGAATCTGTCACCTGTCAGAGTCGTATCTAGACGTATCAGTGGTCCCATTTCACGCCAACTACACACGCCCCATATCATGACAGAGCCTCCACCAGCTTGAACAGTCCCCTGTTGACATGTAGGGTCCATGGATTCATGAGGATATCTCCATACCCGTACACGTCCATCCGCCCGATACAATTGTAAATGAGACTCGTCAGACCAGGCAACGTGTCTCCAGTCATCAACAGTCCAATGTCGGTGTTGGCGGCCCCAGGCGAGGCGTAAAGCTTTGTGTCGTGCAGTCAAAACGGTACACGAGTGGGCCTTCGGTTCCGAAAGCCCATATCAATGATGGTCCGTTGAATATTTCGCACACTGGCACTTGTTGATGCCCCAGCATTGAAATCTGCGCCAATTTAAGAAAGGGATGCACGTCTGTCACATTTAATGATTCTCGTCAGTCGTCGTTTGTCCCGTTCGTTTGCGATCTTTTTCCGACCGCAGCGATGTCGAATATTTTATGTTTTACAGGATTCCCAATATTACCGATACACTCGTGAAATGGTCGTACGCGAAAATCCAAATTTTATCGCTACCTCGGAGATGCTATGTCCCATCTCTCGTGCGCCGACTATAACACCACGTTNGGAGATGCTATGTCCCATCTCTCGTGCGCCGACTATAACACCACGTTCAAACTCACTTAAATCTTGATAACCTGCCATTGTAGCAGCAGTAACCGATCTAGCAACTTTGCCAGACGCTTGTTGTCTCATATAGGAGCTGCCTACCGCATCGTGTTACTCTGATTGGTTCCATACCTCTGTTATTTGCATACGCACGCCTATACCAGTTTTTTGGCTCTCTAGTGTATTTAACAGTAGGTCTGTACCAAAAACAAAAATGGCACCAACCACATTTCTGTTTATAAATCACTGGTTTAACAACACAGTACGCTATTGTAAGCAGTTGACTAGTGTTCAATTCTCCAAAGGGACGACTAAATACTGAACATGTTAGTAGTCTAGCTGAAACGTAAGTTCGCAAGCGTATGTTTTGATAACTGCAGTGTTTTGAGTGGTCAAATGAAATATATGACTTTTTTTTTACCTGTTTGTTGGTAGAAGCGTCTGTGACTTCTGATGCTGAGAGCAGTGGTAAATAAAAAAAAGATTCAAGGATACTGTGAATAGACAAATACAATATGTGAAATTGGCTGGTCATGTCAACAGTTTACAGGATGAGTATGAAAGAATACTCCAACTTTGAAGGTCTTATTATAGTTTTGGTTTGTTGGATGTTGGAACTAACTGGTATCAAATGAACCGTGGAACCATGAAATTTGTTTACTATACATTCATAAATGTTCAATATGACCACCATGAGCGGCCCGAACGACATCTACGCGATATTCAAACTGGTTCCACGCTCTTGTCAGCATGTCAGGTGTTACGGTTTGGATGGCATTAGTAACTCTCGGTTTGAAGTGNCAAACTGGTTCCACGCTCTTGTCAGCATGTCAGGTGTTACGGTTTGGATGGCATTAGTAACTCTCGGTTTGAAGTGGTGAGGGGGTAGCGAGCTCGTATTTGACACGTGAATGTGAAGGGGACGGTCTGATGAAAGGAAATACACGGCTCTCTACTGTGACCCTCGCAGACAGCAGCGTCTATGAGCGTGTTTTGTGTGTTACTCCGCATCACGATGGCGACGGAACAACAGAAGGCGTTCTGTGTTATTCAGTTTGCTAAATGTAAATATATTACGACTGTTCAACGTGAATTACATCGCAAATACGGACGTCATTCTCCCGATAGGTGGAGTATCGTATGTTTGTTTCGTCAGTTAAGTGACACAGGGTGCCTTTACAAAGGCAAATGTTCCGGGCGGCTGCATATTTCCGAAGAGAATGTGCAACGGATTCAACAAGCGTTCGTTCGCAGTCCGAGAAAATCAACTCGACAAGCTAACCGGGNGAGAATGTGCAACGGATTCAACAAGCGTTCGTTCGCAGTCCGAGAAAATCAACTCGACAAGCTAACCGGGAAATGAAAATCCCTCAATCTACGGTATGGACAGTGTTGCGAAAGCGACTGCTGTACAAACCATACAGGTTACAGCTTGTACAGGCTCTTACCGAAAGGGATAAAGAAATGAGATGTGATTTCTGCGTGTTTGTTCTTGCCCAGAACAAGGTAGACGATGCCTTTATGTCTGAGCTGGCTGTTAGCGATGAAGCGATGTTCCATACAAATGGTAAGGTGAACCGGCACAACGTGCGAATATAGGGTCAGCAGCCTCCATATGAAACCACCGAACACGAGCACACTTCCCTCAAAGTGAACGTGTTTTGCGCTGTATCCAAAGTCACTGTTTACGGCCTTTTTTTTTTTTCACGAGCCCACTAACTTGAATTCCTTATTTGGACATGTTTACAGAATGGTTGTTTCCTCAGTTAGAAGAGGCGGTGGGGGACTTCATTTTCCAGCAGGATGGTGTGCCATCCCATTGGCACCTAGCTGTTCGCGGATACCTGAACGAGACGTTACCGCAACGCTGGATTGGTCGAGGAGCAGCGGGTGACCAGGCTCTTCATCGATGGCCGCCAAGAAGCCCGGATCTTACCCCGTGCGTTTTTTTTTCGGTGGGGTACATAAAGGATCAAGTGTTTCGTCCACCATTGCCGACTAACACTGACGACCTCAAAACGAGAATTACGGACGCCATGCTGACAAGAGTGTGGAACGAGTTTGATTATCGCGTAGATGTTGTTCGGAGCGCTTGTAGTGGTCGCATTGAACATTTTTGAATGTTTGGTAAACAAACTTCACGATTCCACGGTTCATTTTATTGGTCAATCAAGGTTGTAGGTTGTTTGGTTTTGATATTANACAAACTTCACGATTCCACGGTTCATTTTATTGGTCAATCAAGGTTGTAGGTTGTTTGGTTTTGATATTATAGACATTCAAAGTTGGGGTATTGTTTTATACTCACCATGTATTTCTCATTCATTCGATTTATAAATATAAATCGTTTATACTATTCCTACAAAGATCATATTTTATCTCAACATTCATATGTACAATAGCAACATGAGGAAATTATTTATTGTGTGTCTTCACTAAATCTGATATAGTCACCCACACCGACCTAAGATGACAATTTTTCATTGGTCGATGCCTAATATGAATTCAGAACTTTTCCCAAGCTTATGTTTATACCGGTGGTGCATCCATAGGAAATAAAAATCCAACTTTCACAAATTCAGTGTGCAGAACTAACTCAGCCAGCAAGTTAAATGTATACTTGTTCTGTAGACTGTTGCTTGTATTATTTTAATTGTAGCTTGTAAAATGGACTTCTGTGTCGATGATCCGCATGTAAAATGTACACAAGTGGAAATGCATTGAAGAACACCTAGTAAACATTGTCCAATCCAAGCGGGATTTACGACGCAAACTATTAATGGGTAGAAGGCACTCTGATCGTAAGTGTAAGGGCACAACTCGCCTGCACCGGTCTGCAATCATTAGAAAAAGTCGCAGGTCGTTTCACAACACCACGAGTACAATTGGCTGTGCGATTCAATTGTGTGTCTATCACAGAGTGTGTCTGCAATGTCTGGTAGACGACGGCGAGCGTGGCTATATAGTGATACTCACAGAGGGTGGCTGGACGTTCCGCAGAATTGCCACTCACTTGGGAAATGACATGTCAGTGGTCCATCGGCGTTGACAAAGATGAGTGACGNGACGTTCCGCAGAATTGCCACTCACTTGGGAAATGACATGTCAGTGGTCCATCGGCGTTGACAAAGATGAGTGACAGAGGGTTCCCACAGCTGCCTAGCCTCACCAGTGACACCTCATTAGCACAACAATCGTACTTGCAATCTGAGTCACTGTGAGGTCCCCCAAGTGTCTGCAGGAAAAATAAATGATCGATTATTGGAGGTAGCTTTACGTGCTAGTGTCCTCGGGCACGCTTACCCCTGAAACCTACACATCGTCGTGAACGTCCCCGGTGGTTACGGGGGGGAGTGTGTCGGAGAGGCAAATGGATAGCAGTGGTGTTCAGTGATGAAAGTCGTTTCTGCCTTGTTCAAAGTGATGGCCGTGTTTGCATTCGTAGGCGTCAGGGTGATCAGAACAATTAATCGTGTATTCTAACTCGCCAAACCAAACCCACGCCACTGATCATGTTATGTGAAGCCATAAGCTACGTGTCCTGATTGCCTCTGGCATTCATTCCGGGAAACATGACGAGTGCGTCGTATATCCGTGGCATTGTCAATAGTGTCGTCTGACCATATCTCAGCAAACTGCAGGAACTAATCTTCCAGCATGATAACGCGTGTCCCGATGTCACTAGGGGAAACACAGCATGTGCTCTATACGGTGTACGCATGCTACCATGGCCCGCTAGATCTCCAGAACTTAGCCCCATGAAGCATGTGTGGGATATTATGGGACGGCGCCTGAAATCCAGCCCAGCCCCGGAAACGGCCATCATCTAGCTACGCCAAGAAGTACAACGAGCGTAGGATACCGTACCCCAGAGAGACATTCAGTACTTCTGTTACAGGCTATATGCCACAATTGCTGCATGTGTAACCGTTCGGGGTGGTTACACTTTTTATTAAGGCGTCCAATGTATACATTCTGGATGCCCATAGACTTGATGTTTTGGTCATTCCTATATACCACCGCCTTCTTATTGTGTACCAACTTTAAGGCAGATACGTATATTACTACGAGGTGTTCTAAAATGTATTTTAATTAGTGTAGTTTTCCTTATTTGGGAATACAAGTTGCAAAATTTTACAGTGTGACACAATTCTCAATATCATTTTAGCTTGCCGATTTTGTAAAATACGTCATGATTCGACATTAATCCTCAATTTCTTATTAGTATTGTAAAGCACGTAACTTCAATTTTGAATTGTTGTACTGAAATATTCCAGGAATGTAATTTTCTTTATATTCTATCACGATTTTCTTTTGAGGTTCAGAGGGAAGAGTTCTACAAAAATTTCTTTGTAACCGTGATACATCGAATAACTGAATGATTTGTATATGTTCATCAATTAACTAAAATGCGAACAGAAGAATTACTTCCCACGTTAACTGCAGACATTCTCGGGTAATCGTCTACTAAAAAATAGTAATATTCACTGCTTTCGCAATGCCGGTAGCCAAGTTTTAAAGGAATAGCCCATAATTATTTCGTATAAACTTCTGTCGCCATTTGAATATAGCAATGAACATTGCTGCGTTCGGAATATTATNACCGTACCCCAGAGAGACATTCAGTACTTCTGTTACAGGCTATATGCCACAATTGCTGCATGTGTAACCGTTCGGAGTGGTTACACTTTTTATTAAGGCGTCCAATGTATACATTCTGGATGCCCACAGACTTGATGTTTTGATCATTCCTATATACCACCGCCTTCTTATTGTGTACCAACTTTAAGGCAGATACGTATATTACTACGAGGTGTTCTAAAATGTATTTTAATTAGTGTAGTTTTCCTTATTTGGGAATACAAGTTGCAAAATTTTACAGTGTGACACAATTCTCAATATCATTTTAGCTTGCCGATTTTGTAAAATACGTCATGATTCGACATTAATCCTCAATTTCTTATTAGTATTGTAAAGCACGTAACTTCAATTTTGAATTGTTGTACTGAAATATTCCAGGAATGTAATTTTCTTTATATTCTATCACGATTTTCTTTTGAGGTTCAGAGGGAAGAGTTCTACAAAAATTTCTTTGTAACCGTGATACATCGAATAACTGGATGATTTGTATATGTTCATCAATTAACTAAAATGCGAACAGAAGAATTACTTCCCACGTTAACTGCAGACATTCTCGGGTAATCGTCTACTAAAAAATAGTAATATTCACTGCTTTCGCAACGCCGGTAGCCAAGTTTTAAAGGAATAGCTCATCGGCAGCCAAGTTTTAAAGGAACAGCCCATAATTATTTCGTATAAACTTCTGTCGCCATTTGAATATAGCAATGAACATTGCTGCGTTCGGAATATTATNAGCCCATAATTATTTCGTATAAACTTCTGTCGCCATTTGAATATAGCAATGAACATTGCTGCGTTCGGAATATTATTGAATGACGATCAGCAATAACGTCTGCACTTGTCACTCTGCCTGATCCTTGAGCCAAAGAAGCCGAAACATCAGTTATTATCAGATCATCAGTTAATATCAGAGAGCAGTTTTTGCTATTATGTCTTGTATGAAAAAAAAATTGTAGAGATCATGCACAATTTCCACCATACACCTACCAACCTGGAGATATATATATATATATATATATATCGTATCATGTGAAAAGGGCACTTATCTTCCGAGAAGATAAGAGTCTCTTTTTTCCATGATGCGTCACACACGTGTATATAGATAGGGTTTCTCAGCTATGACGTTCACCCCAAATATCTTCCGAACCGCTGAAGATATCGAAATGTTGATTTGAAGTTCGTAAATGCCACTACGGGGCTCATAAGACACCGTCTATGTGTGTTCGAAAATGTAATTAATTACTGAGATAACTATATAAATTGTGCTTTTTTTAATGGGAATATACGATACTCATTTCTCCCAATAGCATAATGTGATATTAAGCGCCATGTTTAGTGTCATGATTGTTTTAAAAATCTGACGAGCAATTTTTGGGATTTGAGGAATTTTTCATAGGTATATGCATTTGACTGTATTTGTGACGGGGTAGCTTGCGTCATCCGCTGGGAAATGTCCAGCGGAGAGTTCCTACTAGTACCTCACTGCACACATTGGGCGAAAAAAAACTAAGTATAAACGTGTTCCGTACATTGGAAAATATGATGTACAGCACGGTTTAAACGCTTTTGTTGCATTGGTGTTAACCGTGAAACAGACACGATTGCTCGGTTAATTAATTATAATCAAGCAAAGTTAAACAAGTTTNTTGCATTGGTGTTAACCGTGAAACAGACACGATTGCTCGGTTAATTAATTATAATCAAGCAAAGTTAAACAAGTTTTATTTGTCTGTAACATCTACCTTCCAATAAACAACCTTTCGCATACACAGTGTCTAGTACATATATTGTATGGGACTTGAAAAAAGCATGTTGACTTTACGTATTTCTAATCCTATACAACAGTGGCTAGTATATTCCTAATAACATCGATAAAAACAACTAATAAAGGTTCCAGAATGTTGTAATCATTTGCTCCCAGAGAAATGACTAGTTACTCTCGTCTAGCATGTCNTTGCATTGGTGTTAACCGTGAAACAGACACGATTGCTCGGTTAATTAATTATAATCAAGCAAAGTTAAACAAGTTGTATTTGTCTGTAACATCTACCTTCCAATAAACAACCTTTCGCATACACAGTGTCTAGTACATATATTGTATGGGACTTGAAAAAAGCATGTTGACTTTACGTATTTCTAATCCTATACAACAGTGGCTAGTATATTCCTAATAACATCGATAAACACAACTAATAAAGGTTCCAGAATGTTGTAATCATTTGCTCCCAGAGAAATGACTAGTTACTCTCGTCTAGCATGTCNACAACTAATAAAGGTTCCAGAATGTTGTAATCATTTGCTCCCAGAGAAATGACTAGTTACTCTCGTCTAGCATGTCCGAGTTCAATTACTACCGCGTCCATATTTTGCCTACATCATCATGTGCTCGTAAAGACCACCATCAACCGCAATGCACATATCCGATCGTTTTGAGAGTGACGACAACACGGAGGTAACCGTTCACCTCGATGGCACAGTACATGCTTCAACAATGCAGTGCTTTAGGTCATCTGAAGTAATTGGGACTTGCTGGTAAACTTTCTTCTTTACTGTACCCCAAAGATAAAAATCTTAAGGAGTCAAGTAGGGTGAACATGCTGGCCATGGTGTGATGCATCCGCGCCCAATCCACCCGTCTGTAAAAAGGTTGTTGAGTGCGTTTCTAGCTTCAAGTGAGTAGTTTGCAGGACACTCGTCATGCTGGTACCACATACACTGATGTATTTCCAGAGGAACATCTTCAAGGAGAGCAAATAGAACTTCCTAAATAAATTCTGCGTATTTGTTTCCATAAATGTACCCTCTATGAAGTAGGAACCGATCACAAACTCACCGATTAACCCACACTCCACTACCTCTGGTGAGTGAGTGAGTGAAGAGATTTGGGTGGTTCTTAACATCGAGCTCTTGAGCGCCGATGAGGGTGAAGCGAGGTGAGTATGGAGCAGCGCCAGAATGAAATGGTGGGGGAAACGGAAGATCCCCGAGAAGACCCGCTGACTAGCGGCATCGTCCGGTACGATTCCCACATTGCGAAAATCCGTGAGTGACCCCATCGGGAATCGAATCCGGTTCTCCTTGAGGGAGGCGAGTAGTTTAACAATTATATCACCGCGGCCCCCACTGTCTCTGGTGTTCCACCTTCCTCTGCCAGCGCGGGTTCTCAAGCCGTGTCTCAAATGGGCCAGAGAATGCTCTCTCGTGCTCTCGCTCTCGCGACCAAGTCATTATGACGTCAGAGACAATGCTCTCTGGTCGTCTCAATTCGTTTGAGAGAGCGCGAAAGAGTGAGAGCTCAGAGAGAACACAAAGATGTACGCTCGCTGGCGCTCTCTCGCACTCTCTAACCAAGTGCCATGATTGTTTACATTAATTCCGTGTTAAAGGAGGAGGCAAAATAACGTCCCTACTTCGCAAGCGAATAAAATATAAACTATTCAATATTGTGAAACAACAACACGGGAAGTTTTAATGGGGTACCATAACATTCCTACTTTCAGTGGAGCGTTGAGAAGGTAAGGCAGTTTGTAAAATGGGTGGGGGTAATCTCGAAATGCACGG
>NQII01001494.1:300134-343928 GCA_002778355.1 Clitarchus hookeri
TTCCCCCCCTGCCCAATTTTCCAGTGAAACAGTCTCAGAGGCGAGAGAAAATAACCTAAACAAGAATTAATTACTGTTTACTTGCCTCTTAAGTCCACCAATTACGAAGGAATAATCTCAAAACATAAATTGTAATATTAACGAAGCATCTCAAGAAAGAACTCGATCAAAAATTCTTACTTCTGGGTGACAAAACACATTAGGTCCTTCTACAAGCGAACAAAGCGCGCGGAGGGCGACGCAACACTGCCGATCAGGTCCGTACAGGCAAGCCGCGTGTCTTTCCCCTTGTACCCCTCTTCAAACCGTGGATAGTTTTGCGAATATTCGAGTTCTTACAACCGTACCATGTTACAATCGTACCCAATCTCCACTACATATATGGCCCCTGATTCCGCAGACTTAACCCTTTCAGTCACGGATAACTATATCGTTTTAAGCATTGCAACGAACACATTATTTGCTCGGCACTGTGCTATATACCACACTATATACATAATTAATGATATAACTATATACCTAATTAATGATATAATGCTCTTTTATACATGGGGGCTAATAAAAATGCATTTGTGCTGTATGTTGTTGACAGCGGCTTGTAATGAGACTGCGTAATGTAGGCCCCAACAACGAATGATGTCACCCACTCGTGAGGGACTTCCCTCATTGAACGTTGTTTTCTTCTGTGTATACATCAGACCATTAAGGCATTTCCAATGCAACATCTCAGGTGACCTATCAGTCATCTTTTGAACTTACTCGATTGTCATATTCGCTGTGGATCCTCCACCACGCACCCTTCAAGTTTGTAGAATACAGTACAGTTTACATGGCTTCAGCTGTTGTCCATGCTGCACAAAAAGCTTATACAGTGAAATCCCGATATTTTGCATCACGATTATTCGTACAAATTTGCCGGTCCCTTGAGAAAATCCCTTTAATTCGTAAAAAACCAATGCATTCCGGTCCCCTTGATAATACGTATTTATTTTGGTGCTCGAGCTCAATTAAAACGTCTTATAATTCTTCTTATTTCCAACTTTAAAATATCGTTAACTCGTAATGTTTGTAACCCTAGACTGTACACCAGCTCTAGATTTATGCAATTCGGGCAGGGTAAAAAAGACCGGAAGGGTACTGCGGGACGTAGGAGGGTTGGAAGGGCAGGTAATGACGCCGAGTAGGCTGTGAAGAGATGTGTCTGTGATTCCCAGAACTGAGAGGTGACTTGCTGTCCGGTCTACGGTTATGAGAGGGTAGGAAGGAGCAGAGCGAGTGATAATTTAGTCAGTTCGGTCTTAGCCATGCCTCCGAAAAGAGCTAATAAGTGTCTTTCCATTAGAGAAAAAAAGAAATCATTAACGCCGTAGCCGGTGGTGATAAAAAAATTGACGTGTCCAAAAGTTATAACGTTCCTCCTTCCACAATAACATCAATTCTGAACAAGGACAAAATCCCCTCCCAGATATCGGACAGCAAAGTAAAGCGTTTTAAGACTGGTGAGTATCCACAACTAGAAGATAATTTTAAAAAGTGGTTTGCGCAAGCACGGAATTCGAATGTACCAGTTGGAGGAAACATTTTAAGAGAAAAAGAATAAGTTTTCGCAGAAAAAATGGGAATTAAAGACTTTCGTGCGAGTGATGGTTGGTTTAATAGGTTTAAAAAAAGGCACAGCATAAAATTCAAGAAGCTTAGTGGGAAAAGTGCGAGTGTATCGGCCGACGTTTGTTCTGAGTAGAAATACGAATTGGGAGAAATAATCGATTCTTATGAGCCAACACTTTTAATGCCGATGAGACGGAGTTATTTTATAAGTGTCTCCCTGACAGATCAATGTGTTTTAAGGAAGAAAAGTTTCATGGCGGAAGAATAGTAAATAACGTGTAACCATATTGTTGGCCGCCAACATGGATGGATTGTGGCCGCCAACATGGATGGATTGTGGCCGCCAACATGGATGGATTTGAGAAATTGAGACCGCTCATGATAGGCAAATCAGCCAAACCAAGATGTTTTAAAAACATAAAAACTTTTCCGATGACCTATCGTGCAAACAAAAAAGCGTGGATGACGGGCGAATTATTCAAGGAATGGATACGATCAGTGAATGCTGATATCGAGGAAAGGCAGCGAAAAATTCTACGTTTCATGGATAATTGTACGGCCCACAACAATACTTCACCGCTCAGTCATGTTAATGTTGTGTTTTTGCCTGCCAACACTACTTCTAAGCTGCAGCCTCTAGACCAGGGCATAATTAAAACGTTCAAAACCTTTTACCGCAAGGAAGTAGTGATGCAACTCCTTGACAGCATCGAGGATGGGAAGGATCATAAAATCACCTTATTTTCAGCCATGAACATTGCTCACAAGGCGTGGCAAAGTGTTAGCGAAAGCACAATAAAAAACTGTTTTCGTGCTTGTGGATTCACGAAGGTGGAACTTTCATCAGCAGTTACTGAACAAGACTTAGAATGCCCTGTGAATTGGAATCGTCTTCCTCAAAATGAAGAAAATTCTATAACGTTTGAAGATTTCGTCCATTTTGACGATGGCCTAGCGGTAGCGGGGATTCTAACTGATGACGAAATTTTGGCTCCATCTCAGGACATTGATGGTGAAGGTGATGACGAAGATGATGTGCTGACAATTACACCTAAAGTGGCTAAACAATACATCAACAACGTGCGCCATTTCTTAGCGAAATCAGACGTTGGCGATGAAGTATTTTCTGCTTTGAACATGCTTGACAAAGCCATCGACAATACCCGTCTGCAAGGCTTGCACCAAAAGAAAATTACAGATTTTTTTAAACGTAAACTTAATGTGTTATTTTTAATGTAATTATTGATTTATGTATACATAATATGTAGCCATGCATTTATCATTACATATTAATGCAAATTTGTATTAATCTGGTTATTATGATTTTTTGCTTTTTTTGCTCCCGATTATTGGTAATCCCGCTAATTTTAATTTCTCGATAATTCATATTTAACACTCAGTCCCTTGACAATACGAATTATCGGGATTCTACTGTACTTGATATTAGCTAGTGATCATAACAACATAACTCCACTATGTAATATTTTATTTTGTATGGAATTTACGTAACTAGGTTAAAATGATGAAAGGTTTTTAAAATTCGGAGTTGACCATATTGGAGTTTAAAAAAAACTTAAGTAATTAAAATTATTTTAATTAATTTGAACAATGAGTACTGAAATATAATCCACTATCCAGTTTTATAAACGAATTAGTTGTCATTTTGTGCACTTTAATTGCTGATGTGTAGTACAGGATAACTTTTACATAGCTGAAAACTAATCGTTCTTCCCTTCTTGTAAATTATTTTATAACAATTTTTGGTCGTTGAAAATTTGATAATGTTTGCACAATTTACTACGTTTGCCGAAGTTGTGGTCATTTGGTCCAAATTGTAAGCATTTCCAGACCTTTGGTACCTCGTGAGGTGAATTATTTGCCAATTGGTACTAATTATTCTGGCATAATATGATATTAAGAGTTTGAGCAGTATTGTTGGTTTTAGTATTATAACTGTTTAGAAAACTAGGATGAATGTTAAATGTTTAAATCTTTTCGAGTGAATGAGTGAAGATATTTGAGCGGCTCTTAACAGCGAGGTCTTGAGAGTTGTTAATCTGTTCTAAATCGATAATGACATATAAATGGAATCTTGCATGAATATTCAACTGCCCAAATATTGAGGGAAAGAATGTATATTTTTTCTTGTAATGTATTAATTTAATTACCGTGAACAAATATTGCCTTATGCACGACGTGTGCTTTTTAAAACAACTAAGTGCTTGTACACCTACATGTCTAACATATTTTAATCTGCATAAGAAATGTGAGCCCTTAGAAAAACGAGGGTAGGGTGATTTATAAAGAAAAAAGAAACACGTGCTTTTAGAGTTCCATGTTCCAAAGAAAAAATTTACGGGGAGGGTGAAATAAAACCAACTTTTTTGTACATATATATATATATATATATATATATATATACATATATATATTCACATGCATGTGCGCAATTTTTAATTTTACCTCGCATTTCAGTTTAATATTCTCTTTTTAAGTTTTTATTGGTGAATTAGCGTCGCATAAAGGGGAAATGTAACACAGAGATGATAACAATTGATGAATTTGGATCTGCCAACTTTTTCAGTTTTCTACTGGATGCTGCCTAATTCAGTGATAAGAGATTTCTGAGCAGAATAAATTTGAGGGACATTATTACCCACGTTATTTCTGTGTGCGATTTTGTCATTCCAACTGCATATTACCCAAACAATATGTACTCCATTTTATGTACGTTTTGTAATTAGTATTTGCGAAGAACTCATATTTTACACCACTTTTAATAGCCCATACTTCTTTCGTAATCACTTTAGACAAGAAGTTATACTTGTGCATATATATTCAAATATTTTATCGTGTCAAACAAATAGCTACAAATTGATGGTTGTTATTTAAGTACGTTCTGTGTATACCCACTTGTCATTGTCATCACTAGTTAACTTCTTGCGTATATTCGCTGGACAATTATTTTTAACAAATGTTATATAAGGGTATACATTCCTGGCACTTGCATGATTTTCTGTTAGGGTAAAGAGTTAATGGTCTGAGACATTCTAGTGATTTTAATTACCAACCACCCCCTCCGCCAACTCTTTAAACAACACCTCATTTATTCCAGGAGTGTACATTTCAGAGGATTACATTAGATTGAGGTTCTTTATGTTTATAATAACTATTCAGCTACAGTTCCCAGCTCTGCTAGTTGAAGAGTAAAGAAACAGATAAAAAATACGTAAAGAGACCATGTATTTCAAAAAAGTATTAGCTAGCAAGTAGAGTACTTTGTTGTTGTCAGAAGAGGCAACGCATAAAAATGTATGTAAATTAAGGATTTCTTCGATGAGTAAAGCAAAGCTATATAAATGACATAGTAATGTATGTTAATATATGTTCCAATAAGGAGTAAGTGTTGCTACGTTACCTGAGGTAGTGTCTTCGGAGGAGGAATGTGCAGCCCGGCAAGGTGCACGACAGCCGGAACCTCTGGTCGTGGAGGGTGAAAACTCGGCTCGAAGTTGACGAACAGCATGCTGACATTGGTGTGTAGCACTTCCAAACTGGGAACTGAAAACCCGAAGTAGCGGTCGGCTATGGCCTGATGTCTCGGCAGAAGCGTACTATAGAAGAAGTAGCTTATCCGCATGTAGTATATGAGGTTGTCCATGCGCTCGAAGAAGGTCATCTGGTCGGAATACGGCAGGAAGGCCTCCGGGATGTATGAAGGATTTATTGGATTGCCAACGGCACTGTAGCCGATACTGAAAGGTGGCAGAGAGGAAATTCCGATCATTGGTGCAGAGAACCTGTGCGCGAAGGAGTACATGGACAGCATGTCGAGCCACTCCACGAATACAAGGTCGAAGTGCTGCGTGCTGTTGGGGGAAATGAGTTCTCTGACAGGCTTGTGGTCCAGCAACATTTCGCATAAACGCTCGCCTGCCCCCAGGAGTGCCACCATCACATCATACTGCGACACGCTGTCCAGCCTCATGGAAGCAAAGTTAAACTGCTTACGGAAGAAATCGTACATAAAAGATACGCTTATCTGGGTGTAGTTGGCTGGTGCGGGGTCCCTGATGGGTTCCGGTGTGATGATTACCAGCTCGTGGCCCCGACTGGCCAGTTCCATCATGAGGGCACGGAAGACCACCTGGTGGCTCAGCGAGGGGACCGGGAACACACCAAGGATTCGCGCACCCTCTCCTAATTGGCCAGCAAGCACTACTGCCAATAGCAGTGCCGAACACAGCACTCTACAAGATACCATACTCATTGCGTTCACCAGCTTCCACTGCCGGCATTCAAGTAGCTTTATGGAGTGTATGTACGGAACTTGCAAATGCACCTAGAATTTAAGACTTGGCTCACGATCCTTCAGGCAGAGAAGCAGCTGTGACACAAGAAGCCTGTGTACTTAAGTGCACATGTTTCCAGTATTGCCATATGGCCTTGGTCTATTTGCAATGTTGTTATCACATTATGACTAATTGCCCATACTCATGCCATTCAAACATCCGTGCATAACAAAGATAAAGCACACCATATTAATGTCGTTTCTAGTTTTACCTGTACAGCTTAATTACTTGTTATTTTATTACTCGAGCTTTGGTATGTTAATTTTTGTTCACTATTAAATCGATTTCTAAAATACATACATGCTGTAGTCAATTAAAGGTGGAGACATGAGCAGATGCGCGGCTAATATTTATTTCTGGGTTAGGGACGATTTTTCCAGTCAATCTACCATGGTAAGGTACTGAAATGGTTAAAGTGAACTTGAATATGTTTGCTGGCATTCATCAATAAATGTATATTAAACTTGTAGTTTCCTTCAAACATAAAAAAACCTTAGTACATTTTGAACATATTTGTGTTGCTTTCAAAAATAAGATGAGACCTCTCTTCTTACTGCGGAATTTTCTTTTCCTAAATGTTGCAGTTAAGATTAAATTTTATCGCCATCTCGTTGCACAGGAGTTCAACATTTTTCGTTACCGTCGATTGCGATAGTCCCTGTGTCAAACTGAGTTGTATATTGGATACGTTATAAATCAACTATTTGTCTTTTGGTTGGGTCACCTCTCTATCATGATTACAAATTTCCCATCGATAAGCTACAAGAGCCTGTTCGTTCTCCCTGCTTTACCGAAAACTAAAATTGAGTATCCTTGGCGACATGCATAACAATAAAATTATGAAAAAGCTTGGTTTCTCTGTAAAATTTTACGTTATCGATTCATCTATCTAAGTTGCCAAAGGAGGCACTTATGTATAGTCATGATCATTAGTGGAAAACATTCCATTTTGCTGAATTCGTGTAATTTAGTACACTCAGTCTCCAAACCATAACACCAGACATGCTGATAAGAGTGTGAAACGAGTTTAATTATTGCGTAGATGTTGTTCCGGCCTCTCGTGGTGGTCACAATGAACATTTATGAATGTATGGTAAACAAACTTCACGGTTCCACGGTACATTTGATTGGTCAATCAATGTTGTAGGTTGTTTGGTTTTGATATTATAGATCTTAAAAAATGGGGTATTCGTTTATACTCATCCTATATACTGCTGGGTGCTTTGGTCATGTATGTAGTTAAATGCATCATATTTAGGATAGTAAAATTATCATGAATTGCACTCAGTACATGTTTCACAGGTCAAAAACTTGTTTTTACCGGTAGCAGCTCACCAATCGAATGGACGAAAATGGCTGGACTTACCTGACATACCACATAATTGTAATTTTAACACTTCTTAGCTGTAGATTTTTAATTTTTTCAATGTTTTGAGATGATCAATTTTATGGCTTTGTATGAATAATCTGGTGTGTGTAATAAATTATCCTCAATGTTGTTATTCCTGATAGTTTATACAAATGTTTATCATCATAAGTAGTAAGGAAATGTGTGTTCACGAGAAACTTGCATCCTGGTGCAGACATGTGGACTAGTGGCCACCATCTTATAATTTCCCTTTTTTTTCTCTCCAAAGGCCCTTTCCCTTCAAAAATGCTCAAAATCTCCAAAATTTCCCTCAAAATTTCCGTTTTTCCCTTCAAATGTCCCGCAAAAAAACTTTGTTTTGCACAATCCGGCTGATATGAGAACCATTTGCACAATCTGGCAGAATAAAGCAAAAATTGCGCAAACATCAGAAGGATCGTACACTCATTTACAATCCTCTCATGGTCTATCATTCCATGTCAACATCAACCATCGTATCTCAAGAATGCTCCAGTTAATTGCCCCATTATACAACTTCGTGCTCCGCCTTGTTACAAGCATCTATTCTACGACCCACCCCAAGTATACTTACGAGGTGTGTTCAACAAATAAGGTGGCTTGTTATTTAGTGACTTAGTCTCGATAAATATTTATGTATTCATCAATATCTATTTTGTCCCTTTCAAAGTAATCCCCCTCAGATATAATACACTTGTGCCAGCGCTTTTTGCCAATCCTCGAAGCACTTATGATATGCGCATTTTGGTATGGCATTGAAGTCTCCCAGGTCTTTATCTCCTCAATCGTGGTAAACCTCCGTCTTTTCATGGGTCTCTTCAGTTTTAGGAACAGGAACAAGTCGCAGGCGGCCACGTCCGGTGAATACGGTGGCTGAGGCATGATTACGGTGTTTTTAAAACAGATTCTTTGATCCATTGTTTGCTATAGCAAACAATCGCCAAGCACACCAAAACACGTCTAACCTTTGTATCTGTCACAAACAAACTAGAAATGCAAAATGGCTGATAATGTCAACATATGTTGGGGACATGTGTACCAACATAACAATAAAAACAATCTATAATCGAATGCACCTCGAAATTTGCAAGGTCACCTTATTTTTTGAACACACCTCGTATGCTAACGATGCCTATGTTAATCACACATATGCTAATTATACATAACAACCACCGTCTTCGTTTCCCCCAGCATCTTCTAGGCACGCTGAAGTCGTCGGCCATCTTCCCGTCAGAAGCTCCGATTTTGTCTGCTAGAGAGCGCCACCATCACCTTCGTTGTTTCTGATGTCAACTGCCAGTCTCTTATAAGCATAGCTGGTCGCCATTTCCCATTCGCTGAAGCTAGAGCCACCATATTCATATCATACGCATCGCTCCAAGATGGCGAGCAACATGGCAGGGCCAATTATGCTTTAACCCTTCTTATAAGCAAAGTTGGCCATCATTTTTCATCAGCTGCAGTAATAGTCACCAAATTCAAATAATATGCATCGTCCCTGACTACGAGTAGAGTGGTAGGATAATGTATATATTAGCACCTCTTATAAGCATAATTGGCCATCATTTGCCATACACTGAAGCTATAGTTGCCAAATTCATACCACAGGCATTTCCCCGATGTCGAACAGGGTGGTAGGGGCAATTAGCCCTTAACCCCGCCTATAAACATAGTTGGCTACCAGTTGTCATCCACTGAATTTACAGTCACAAAATTCATATCATAAGCAACGCTCCTGTCGTCTATCAGGATGGTAGATCAACTATGCCTTAAGCCTTTTTCATTTAAGTTCGGGTAACATGTAACAGCCAGCAATACATGTAAAGAAAATTAAGGTAGGTAAACATATAATTGCGTTGCAAGTATGATGTAGTAGTTAGATGTTACTGGTGCACGTAGGAGTGTAGGGCCAGAAACACAACAATCACCCCCCACAACCACCCTCGTCGTCGTCTGCTACTGCAGGTTTCCGCCAGCTTGGATCCCCTCGTCGCCTACTAGCCTACCTTCGTGCGTAACCATCCTGGTTGTATATAAAAACTAATATATATAATTAAACGTTAGCATAGGTAAAATGCAACAACAACCAACCATACACAAACATTTTTAGGTATATACAATTGCACAGCGAGCATGTCATATGTAGCCATGTGTTACAGTAAAATAAATACATGTCAATAAACACCGTTAGCCTAACACGAGAGCCGATGGCCCGACGCCTCGTTAGCATGGGTAACCCATAACAACCAACCATACATTCAGAAAATGAAAGTGTATATAATTGCAACGAGTGCAAGGAGTATGTAGTTGCGGGTTGCATTAAAACATGTCCGTGATAATACAAATAAGCACCATCAGCCTAACATGAGGGTCGGGGGAACTTCTAGTAAAATATATGAAACCATCCTATACACGAAAAATCATGAAAAATAGGTTACATGAGAAATAATAAAGGATCAATATATACGCAAATGTACTACGAGCACGATGTAATATCGAGTCGTAATGTAAAAATACCCGATGGTTCCACAGGTCACAATAGCGGAGCGAATGTTCACAAGGACCAACCACAAAAAAGTTTACAATGTGACAAGTGCAGTACACATTACACGACTTGATAAGACTGTGTTCTTCTGCTTGCCATTAAAACAACATACATTTAAATCATTAGTCATGCGCAAGAGAGTGATAAAGAGGTGGAATAGGGAGAGAAAGATTAAAATACGACACTGATGCAAACAGATATAAAAATTATTGTAAAGGAAAACTGTTAAAAGCATTTACCAACCAACGCATATTTCGCGAACATCGAGCGCTGTACAACACATTAGGATAAAATAAAAATCGCGAAGTCGAGAAGCACGAGAGCGATAAGGACAACACTGCCACACACTGATGCAAACAGATATAAAAATAAAATGTAAAGGAAAATAATTATAAGCAGTTTCCGAGCAACGCGTATTGCACAAGCATCAGACGCTGTTGGCATATGTTGCATTAGACGATGCTAGGCAATACCAGGTAGCCCTGGTTAGTACAACAGAACAGTAAACAATTTATTTGCAGACCGATTGAAATGAAACCGTTAAATTCAGATTACAGCCAACACTCACAACCTGCAACACTAGCAGTGGAACGCGTCCGCCGTCCCGTCCGACGTGTGTGGTCAACTAACATCTTGAGAATCTGTAAGGAAGCCAGGTGGCTGGCCGACGACGCAACGTAGGCCCCGTGAAGGTCTCGCCAAGTCGAAGTGTATGTGCCATACACATACACTAGCCGAGAGGCGGACCAGCCGAGTCACACATGCACTTCCCTTTACGAGAGAAATCCAGTTATACAGTACAAGGTTAAAATTTATTTAGTTTTAAATATTATATACATGTGCTTATTTTGAATGTGTGCCATTTATTGTTCTAGAACTGTAAGCATATTATGAAACAAATTACCCATGAATCTCTCGCCAGCCGTTTCATACACAGAAGACCTGGAGATCACGAGAGCGCCACCGACCAAGAAAGAAAATCGTCAGTTAAGATTACTGTAATTGCATCCCCCTTTGACAAAACATTCATATAAACTTCAGAATGATAACCCTACTTACTTTTTACATATTCTATTGAAAGTTCATAGCAAATAACTTGTGAACGCTTGCACCACTGGAGATAGGGTACCGATGTTGAGAATTAGGTATCATACATTCAGTACCCTAGAAAGTCCTATCATTTCACAGGGAAAAGATAGTACATGATACACAATAAAAAATTATGTGTTATATATATTTATGTAAGTATCAAATGCATCATGTGATGTGGACCACTCCTGCATGGTCTGGCACGGCCACTGTCATCATGACATCGGCCCACAGTCGCTGCACCAGTGCGGCCTGCGGAACATGCACATCGTGCGTCCCGATGGGTGTCTGCATCGTTCACTTGGGAACGGATCATGACCCGATACCAAGTGATTCAACCGAGTGCCTGTGGTACCCCTAGAGAGATCTGTGTAATTAGGATAGGAATAACGTGTTAGAATGTTTATTAAATAGCATTAGAATTTATCGCCCACTGGCAAATGTTCATGAAATTTCGCCCTTAGGAGACTGCGAAGTAATTGCAGAATAAATGCACGCCATGTGCATATTTAATGAGGTGTGGAGTAGCAAGGCTAAGGTATATTAAGTGTTCTACGTAATTTTCCGAGTGCAACTGTGTGTCTAATCAAGCCAATTAGTGACGTGGGAAATAATTAATATTTCTTTCAACCTGACCGTTACGGTCGTAGAGTGCCCTAAAACTTAACAGACCTAAGTTCCCACGTGCTCTGCAAGTCACCACATATTCATGTTTTGTACATAAATTAGTACTTAATTAAGAACTCTTAACTCTACAGTATTAAGAAAACTTACTCAGAACGTTTCAGTGTTTAATGTGTATATGTTTCAAGTTCTATGTTAATGAGGTCAGTTAATTAAATTGCCTCGCGCAGTTTAGCGAGCTTTTGGCAAGGATGCCGCTGATTCGCGCCATCTCTGGCAGTCTGATTCCATGGATCTTAGGTGCTGTATGTGCTTCGCGTCGCGGGGGACTCTCATACTTTGTTATGAACACTTAACTGCAATAGATTAACATAATTTACTGGAACTTTTATTTAATTTATCATCAACTTTCCCCGCATTCGCAGCACCCCATCCATCAGCTCAATTTACCGACCCCAGAGGTTTAATTACTCAAGTAAGTTTTCGCGCCATTCTTGGACTTTTTGTACAGTAATGGCCACTGGCAGGCCTTTTGAGCCAGGCCCGCTTTAATTGACATTGCATACATGTAACTGTGTATACTATTCAGCAATAAAATTTACTTGAGTTAACCGATACTGGTGAGTTCTCATTTTTGTGTTGTATCTCAGGCCCTGATCCTATCCGGGAAGTCATCGACGAATCAAGGAGGCATCCTTCATTTATAGGGTAAAAGGGTGCTGGGGAGCCTGAATACTCCACCTATATATTACATTTTCCTGTAAATTTGTACCGTGTGTGTCAGGGGATACAGCCACGTGGTCGTTCGGCCCACGATCCTGAGAACTGTGACTTCGTGCTCATCCAGTGAGCTGGCGCCCATTCTATTCGAAATAGGAATATTGTGTAATATTCTGACTTTTCTTAACATAGTCGCCGGATGACGTCCGCATTTCTATCCCCGACCGCTCAGGTAACATTAGTACTTTCACAAGTTGTAAACAACATACATGCCCCACTAACATTAAAAGTGAAAAACTAAGATATAGCAACCAATCATGATGATGAGAACGAAAATGTGGTCTCCAAGACTGTTGTTGATTTCGTGAAAACTATACGGAATTGTACATATTCTACTTATGATGAAGTGACGACATCTGCAAGCAAACGAGTTGCTGAAGATAACGGCTACTTGAAGTTGGGGCCGAAGAAATGTGGATTCGAACCCAGTACTTTGGTTCAGAAGTATCTCACAACCTACTCATCACAGGAGAACATACATGCAGACATGTATCGCGAACCTTCTGCGAAGAAAGTTGTGTGGTCTAGCTACTTATTTTCTGAATACCCCAATTACTTAGTTGATAAGACAGCGGATGTTGGTTCCATTACAAATAACCGAATATCTTTCTGTCAGTGAAGAGATAAATTGGATTATTGATGAACTCAGAGCAAGAGGTTTTATTGAATGAAGTATTAGGTGTGCGTGGGGTTTTGTTAAGAATAGGAATAAATACAAAAAATACAAAAAAAAAATGTTTATTTTTAAAATTCCTAAAGGCTAAGTGCCTAATCCTATGCATTTATAAATGTCTGGCAGGCTGCAAGTAGATATTTTCGATAAACATATGTGGAGTATGGCTATGTACAAATATTCGTTGGAGATAAAATTAATTGAAAGCTGTGAGGTTACAAGGCTTTTAATTATATACTTCGCAATCCCTTCAGGGCGAATTTCACGAACATTTACCAGTGGGCGATAAATTCTAATGCTATTTACTACGCATTCTAACACTTTATTCCTATCCTAATTATACAGAGCTCTCTAGGAACACCACAGGCACTCGATTGGATCACTCGGTAAACGACGCGGACACGCATGGGGACGTACGACGTGCGTGTTCCGCGGGCCGCACTGGTGCAGCGACTTTGGGCCGATGACGTGATGACAGTGGCCGTGCCCGACCATGCAGGAGTGGTCCACGTAAGTACTTATGGCTCGCACTTTCCATTATGCATATCTGCAACACTCGTGTTTCCTTCATCGCCTACTGTTTTAAAACATGACTTAGGCCCAGTTAATGGTACGGGCACTCGAATCGGAGTTAGTTATATCATAATAAGTAACTACTGCTGCTATCTAGTTGGTTTGTAGTCTTTGGTTTGTTCTCTTTGGTTTGTACTCTTTTATTCTTTGAATATATCCATTCGATCACTAGTCAGTAACTAGCATAGTTGTTTCATTTTAGGTTATGGGCCCAGACCCATAATTGTAGTAAAAATAAACCTTAGAAACTGTACTTATCGCGAGGGTATACGACAGTGATAGAAGTTTGTAGTGATACTATTTGTATTCGTGTGAGCAGTAAATATGGCATCGAACTATCTAGTCAACATACCTAAGTTGAAGGGTCGGGAAAACTACAGTGAGTGGAGTTTCGCAGCGGAGAATTTTCTAATCCTGGAGAGCACGCTGCATTGCATTAAACCAGTTACCGAGAAAAGTGTAGAAGCCGCAGATGACGCGAAGACCAAGGCTAAACTGATCATGACCATCGACTTGACGTTATTCGTTCATATTAAGAATGTGTCGACCTCAAAACAACTGTGGGACAAGCTGAAGGCTCTATTCGTTGATGCAGGCATTTCTAGAAGAATAGGTTTACTGCGGAATGTAATCTCGATTCGCCTGGAAAGCAGCAATTCTATGACGTCGTATGCAACGCAAATGGTAGAAACCGGTCAGAGGTTATGTGGGACCGGGTTTGACATCAGTGACGAGTGGATCGGATGCTTATTGCTAGCCGGATTCACGGAAAAATATTCCCCTATGATTATGGCCATTGAGCATTTAGGAATTCCCATCACAACAGACGCCATTAAATCGAAGTTGTTGGATATGGAAACGGATGTGAATGAAGTTAGCGTCGCATTTGCGAGTTCGCAGAAGTGGCAACCTGAGAATAATGTCAAGGCAGGTGGAAGCAAAAATGGAGAAAACGCCAAAGCACATGTCAAATGCTACAAATGTAAACAGCTCAGTCATTACAAAAACTAGTGCCCAGATGATTCTGGCGGCTCAAATGACAAGAAGATGTTTCGTAAACAAACAAATCCATTCAGTGCAGTGTTTCTAAGCGGGAATTTGGCAAAGATGAGCGGTACATTGACTCGGGTGCAAGTGTGCACTTGACGGCAAACAAAAGTTGGATTAGGAATGCTTCATACCTAGAAAATAAAGATATTATTGTTACAAACAATAATAAAGTTCGGGTTTTGTGCACCGGCGACGTCGATATGTTAACAAAAACTGAAGAGTGTGAGTTTGAGGTGCCAGAGAAATGCGCATTCTGTGTACTAGATTTAACGACTGATCTGTTGTCCGTGACCCAGTTAATCAGCAACGGGAATAAAATACAGTTTACCGGGAAAGGTTGCTATGTTTACAATGCAAATGGTGTATTAGTGGCCACGTCTTCGTTAATAAATGGAGTTTACAAGTTGCGAATGCCAAAAAGCATACTGGCTGCATCCGTGGTGTCTACAAACACATGGCATCGCAGATTAGGTAACATAAACAGCCACTATTTGAAAATAAAATGACCTTGATGAAAAATCTGGTATAAGTCATCTTGCGTAGTTTGCTGTGAAGGTAAGCAAAGTCGACTGCCTTTTGCTCATATTGGTTCAAGAAGTAAAGAGATACTCGGAGTAGTTCACACAGACATTTGTGGACCTATGGAGAAATAGTCCATTGGTGGTTCTAAATACTTTATGTTGTTTGTCGTGGATTATAGTCGCATGAGATTTGTATATTTTCTAAAATACAAAAGTGAAGCCTTGACTTGTTTTAAGGAATTTAGAACAAAAGTGGAAAATGAAACTAACAAAAGAATCAAAACATTGAGAAGTGACAATTGAGGTGAGTTTTGTAATAGAGAATTTGATAAATACTTGCTAAAGGAAGGGATTAATCATCAAAAAACAAACGCTTTCACACCACAGAAAAATGGATTATGTGAACGCCGTAATCGCACAATCGTGGAGAAAGTGAGGTGCCTGATGTTTGACGCAAACTTTGGCAAAAATTTTTGGGCTGAGACGACAAACACAGCTGTTTTATCTTCAGAATCGAATTGTAGCATCGGTGTTGGATGGAAAAACGTCATTTGAAATGTGGACAGGAAGAAAACCTGACATAAACCACAGCGAGATGAAATGTAATGTTCAGGTAGACTTCTCGAAAAGCGATACTCTCGCTGCCATACTGGGATTTGAAAATGTGAAATACGAGGCAAATAAAACCCACGTCTCTACTTTGCCTGTAAACATTTTTCCCGGTAACGTTATCAGATTAAACTGTAATTTAGTTAGCGGTTCGTATCTCAACGGTAAACCAAGCCAGACATTACATGGATTCTCTGCAAACATGCCACCGGGATTTAAACTCACGAGAGAACGTACAGGAAGTAATCGTTTCCGTAGTAGACCAAGAAAGTCGTTTGATTAATTTTCGAGGCGAGGAAATAACAGTGTGTTTACATTTGCGGAAAGATGAGGCTGAAAATTAAGCATATTAAAGTGAATAAAAGGGCATATCGCACCACACCTAAAGTCAGTACGAGGCAGGCATGCAGTCCGCTAACATCTGAAAACATTCGTTTCCCTACACGGTTAGGTTTAACAGTCAAGAGTAAGTATGGACGTGCAAATATTAAACGTAAGCGAGCCGGTAAGATAAGAAGACGCAATTATTAAGGCAGAAATACACACTTATTCGCCCTACCTTCCAGGGCCGTACGTGGCATCGTCCGAGGTGCGAATTCCCGTACAAAAACAAGATATATAGGGATGCTGACAAGGACGGGTAATGCGCTTCCGCTTCATTAGAAACTGTATACTTCACATGATTAATAGAATCTCCTATGAATTGAGCGGGTGTGAAGTAGACGCCACTTACGATGTTGGAATCACAGCAACGATAAAGAATTACCTTCCATTAACATGTAACAAACTACCGGCTGCCAAAATGGCTGGCTGGGGAATCGAGGAAGATTTTAAGGTTCCTGTCTATGATAATGGGAAATTTGAAGTGTGTATTCCCCTCGCTATGTTGTTAGGCTTCGCTGAAGACTTTAGGCACATAATCATTAATTCTAAGCAGGAGATAGTTATGCAAATGGCCAACGCTCAAACGAATGCACTCCAGGACACTGGCGCAGAAGCGGCTACACTTGCAATACTTTCTATTGACTGGTTACTGCCGCATGTACATGTGAACATGACGAAACGCGTAAACTTGAAATATGCAGAAAAAGGCAGGAACGTGGATATGACGTTTCGTACTTGGAGTTTAGAAACTTATCCTAACGTAACGAGCTCTGTAAGTGTAAATTGGAACGTGAAAACGAATTTTACAAGTGAGAAACCGAGGTATATAATTGTAGCGTTTCAGTATGGTAAACGAAACGTAATTAATAAGGACTGTTCGACATTCGACCACATAAATATTAAAAACCTTAAGGTTTTCCTAAATTCTGAAGCGTACCCCTATGGTGATTTAAATATTGATTTCGCGGACGGCTTGTATATGGAGCCCTACCAAATGTACGCAGATTTCCAGCGTTCGTACTATGGCCAAACACAAGCTCCCATTCTAGAGCCGAACAACTACATGCACACGGCCCCGCTCCTTGTGTTTGACGTTAGCAAGCCAGATGACCGTTTAAAATCCGGCGTTGTATACTGCAGAATTGAATTAACTGCCGCTGAAAATTTCCCATCTTTCACCCAGGCCTATGCCTTAATACTGCACGATCGACTGGTCACATATAATGTGCGCGACAGAGTAGTTAAAATACTGACGTAGATTACAAATAAGTATAGTACATTTTCTCCCATGCGCTACAGCGCAAAAGTCATAATGTATGCAAACATTCAGGGATGCATCTCGCAGTAGGGATTTATTATTAAATGTATTTGCGTAGCATACGATGATGATGATGACCGCATAGAGACGTATACATTCAGACCGCCGTGTCCATGGCATGAGCTGGACGTGAAAAGCAAAGTAATGAAAATTTGGCTGGAAAAACGTTACCACGGCATCAATTGGGGTGAGGGCGATTTGAAATACGAGAAAGCACACAATGTACTTGTCGCCGCGCTAAGTAACAAAGGCACGGTCTTTGTGGCCGGGCCAGAGCAGAAACCTCATTTAAGCAATTATTGCAACACCGCCACTAAAATCTGTGATCTACAAACCGAGTGTAGATGTCCCTCGTTTAGAAGGTTGAGAGAGAAATATACGGGCCTGTTAGGACATGCATGTGACACGTGTATGCGTAACCTTGTATGCTCTTGTCTTAATGTGTTGTTGATTAAGTCATGGCATTTGTCGGACTATGCCAACACCACCGGCCATCTATCGGGGCAAAGAACTTTAGTACTGATCCATAGCTCATCATACAAGGTCTAATCGCCAAGCTGAACGGGTCCGTTCGATATATACCACTGTCAGAGCTCGTCATCGGCAAGGTATACATGGCATATATATATACAACACAGCCGGAGCCATGCTTTTATTTGTTAACGGGGCACTCTTAGCCATTACGGCCATTCAACACCCCGGCCTCCCAGTAGGCGGGAAGAGCGATCACGCCCTCTCAACGCAGACATGACCAGTGCTTACCGAAATTGACCAAATCCACAGCTCCGACCTGTTCATCTGGCCGTGCCGAGCACAGCCTCGGTCTGATTTACCAGATCGCACAGAGCATGTCCTACCACAAGGCCTGAGATCCTAGCACTCAGTTTACCAAGCGTGTGGTCTGGCCAGAGCACTACCCACACCCCTGACGTCAATCGCGGGACGCCACCGGAGCAGTGCCCTGCTCACCGCCCGGCTCTTCAGCAAGAGAGGGAATCTCTCCGAGCCTCCTCCAGCATGCGGAGTCAACCACTGCCAGCACGAGTCCAACCTCATCTGATCCGGACACCAGAGAAAACCTCTGGATGGGCCAACCAGATCATCCCGTGCTACCTCTTATTTTCCATGGCACGAATGGGTTTTCCAATGCCCCACCACCAGGGCCGCCACCCACGGGCAGGGAGACGCGGAGTCACTCTGAAAATTTGTGGGTACTGTCATCCTAGTCCGGTTTTATAACCGAGTTTTTCGTCACCGAGCGCCGTGATCGCCACGCCGCCCACGAGGCTGCGCCCCGCTGAAGTCAGACACGCGTCCTTTGACATACATAGAATTTCTTTACAGGGAAACTCCTGTTTTGGGCCCCAAGAGCCTGAATGCCAAGAGGTCCAACACCCCGCCAAGTGATCAGGCCTTGGTACTAAATATCGGTCAAAGACATCACAGCAGATACCCCTATATAGCTGCTAGGAAGGTGATTCCCATAGGGTACGGGTGACAGAGCCCAATTCGTTTAAACAGGGGTGGCGCAAGAAGCCTTGGGTTGGCATGGATGTTGAGAGGCTATAAGAGACGCATCACCCATCCTTTCCGGAAGTCGGTTCGAAGACTGGACTCGGTTACTATAGCATAGTACTGCCAAACCGCCTCAAGTGCCCGGCCGTCTTCCTCCCACAGGAGTGACCGTATAATCCTCCCCCCAGGTATAAGTGGCATCAGATTTTCACCGCACAGATTCGGTATACCGTAAATGTGTAACATGTATGTAAGACAATGTAATGCATGTCCGGCTGCCTACGCGCTATGCCCAACTCATATCAGATGACAACATGGTCAGGCTTAATACTGCAACAGTACGATTCAGCTATGGTGGCATCAAGTCTAGAAACAATGGGGGATCAATGCACGTCGTAGAATTTTCGTAAATGGCTAATATAGTGTGTAATTTCAACCCGCTAGTCACGTATGAGGGCGACGTTACTGTAGGATACAGGCGTGTACATTTCAAACCGCCTGGCCAACCGTCGCAGGTAGAATCATGTAATGGACTTGAACACTGGGCATGTCGTGTCAATGAAGGTAGTTTGCGCTCGGTACCGTGTTATGTAATGTCGTGTGCCGTATATCACCTAAGACCTGGAATGAAGCTGCCTTGTTCACTCAGTACTATGAAATCATGTGAAGAGTACATATGCCATGTACGATTTACTCGCGCAATTGCGTATGAACTTTGCAATGTCAACACTGGTAGTGTAATTGCCCGCTGGACTGAGTGCTGCAACGGCGATCGTCATACAACCTACATGAAGAGAGGCACAGTTACGTGGACTACAATGTGTTCGCCGTCATCATGCGAGGTGTACGATGCTGCAATATAAAAAGAGCGACGTGCAGAGCTGCAGTAGTGTTTCGTTGAGAAGAGAACTAACATCAACATCATGTTTAACCTTCGTGAGTGTGTGACATTTCTCTGCCGGAAGCCGTGAACATGTACGATAACTACTTTATCGGATACAGAAGAGTTGTGTTTAAACCAAGAATTGAACACAAGTAAGTACAAATATGTAACTCTTAACATCATTTTTGGGGTTATCAGGACGCTTGCGATAACTTTTATTATGAAATTCGCCCCTGCTACAAGTTCGACCAGTGCCCCGCCTACAATCTCCGACCTCAGAGTGAGATACCTGAAAATGGACGTATTCTCGCAGCACGTACGGAATGTGAAGACATTACAGAACTACACACCGAGAACAAGAAGGTGAAATTTACCTTGCAAGAAGTTGATACTGAAGCAACTTACCGCTGGACCGAAGAATGTACAGGCCACATACATACGATCACGTGGGAAGAATGCGGTACCACATACGTTCTACCCTGCGCCGCTAAGGTATGTTGCGACTTCAATTAAAAACTATAAGTGAAGGTTAGTAAACCAGTTACAACAAGAACATGGGTGACGACGGAGCAGATATCGGCAGCAGCACAAAGGCAGAGGGCGAAATAATATGTCATAGCAAGTGTAAATGTTGTAATATAATGTACGACATTTATGCCCGTATTGGACTATTATTGTTCAAGAACCACTGACGTCATGTCGGAGGCGTATGGCTGCTATATAAGCTGTGTCTCTCCCGCCTGTCAACACCAGTGAGCTCAAGATGAACGTGCAATTTCGCCCAGAGACTGTCTACAGCAGTGTGACGCCTGGCAACAACTGTATAACCTATGTCTGTGATGGCGAGTCAAGAACATACAGCGAGCAGTGCGATGGCATAGCACATCGGTTGCTTGTGCACAACCCAACGTCGATGTACGAGCAATGTCAGCAGATGGTCGAATGCAATATTCTGGGAAGATGTGTCGTTAACTATATGCGAACAGACACTCCCCTGCCATGTGGGCTGGATGAAGTTATAACTCACGCTTTATTGCAAGATGCAATAAGAGTTTACCTTCCGCAAGAAACTTTGGCTGAACCTGCTGCTGCTGCAGCTGCTGTGATTGACATTACTAAGGAGGAGGATGCTCAGCTACCTGCCGATGTCAAACACAAGAGGTCTGCCGCTGTCAAACGCAAGAACGCCCTGGGTCCAGACACAGTTATAACTCATGATTTATTGCAAGATGCGATAAGAGTTTACCTTCCGCAAGAAACTTTGGCTGAACCTGCTGCTGCTGCAAGAACCTTTGGTGCTGCCCACCAACTCTGCTGTGATTGACATTACCAAGGAGGACGTCCAGCTGCCTGCCGCTGTCAAACGCAAGAACGCCCTGGGTCCAGACACAGTTATAACTCACGATTTATTGCAAGATGCGATAAGAGTTTACCTTCCGCAAGAAACTTTGGCTGAACCTGCTGCTGCTGCTGCTGCTGTGATTGACATTACTAAGGAGGAGGATGCTCAGCTACCTGCCGATGTCAAACACAAGAGGTCTGCCGCTGTCAAACGCAAGAACGCCCTGGGTCCAGACACAGTTATAACTCATGATTTATTGCAAGATGCGATAAGAGTTTACCTTCCGCAAGAACATTTGGCTGAACCTGCTGCTGCCGTGATTGGAATTACTAAGGAGGACGTCCAGCTGCCGGTCAATGTCAAACGCAAGAAGTCTACGGTCTCCGCCGCCGCCAGACGTGTAAAACGTGCCGCCGCCACCAAGTCCTCGACTTTGCGTCGCAGCACACCGCCTCATCGCAGAATGTCTCGTAAGAAGATGTTGCCGGTCACAACATGTATGAATTTGGCAATACATCGCTTCAGGACGTGAGAAAATTATCTGTTGCTGATAGAAAGACATTACTGCTGCATCTATTCCCTACTCTGCTTGCAAAGGTATAGTGTGTGTAAATGTTTTAATTGGCATCTTATTGTATGCTACAAGTACTGAGCTTGCAAAGTATAGTGACAAATAAAAGGTTTTAATTGTATATATATTTAATTGGTATATTGTAAAAAAAAATGTTTTAATTGTTTATAGGTAATTGGTATATTGAAAAAAAATGTTTTAATTGCTGTTTATACTCAGCTTGCAAAAAGTATAGTGAAAAAAAATGTTTTAATTGTATTTGCTATCTTGATGTATGCAGCAACTACTACTACTCTGCTTTCAAAAAAAATATGTTTTGATTGTATATATATTTAACTGCTATCTTGATGTGTGTGCATTATCTTGTGTGTGTAATGGCCATGATTGACGAGTGTGTACTGTATGTATTGGTCATGATTGTCGAGTAAATGAATATCTTAATGTAAAAAAATGTATATAATTTATATGTCATGAAATTCTTAGTGTTCTTATTTATGTTGGTTATCACACACGCACACAGTCCATACTAAAACGTGCTAGTATATTATAAGCACTACTGCAATGATATATCTTTGTAAAGACATTACATAATGGAGCACGTACGCTTTAGTCGATAGTGTGTAGGCAGTACACTGCCTCTTGCAGAGGGCCCTCTGCATGTAAGAATTCTCAGGGAGGCTGGTCCTCCGCGGTCCCCCCACCTCTCCATGAGGGAAACGAGGCTGTCGTATCGCACTGGAGAGGAGCGCCCCGGCCGACGCCGCAGCTGCTCTAAGACGCTCACCCTTGTTTGAGAAAGGGTATAAATACCTCCTCCCACTACCCCCACACTCAATTGTGCCTAGGCGTCTGTGCGAAACAGATCTCGCATGCTCAACTAGAGTCCGCACAATTGCCAGCCTACTACCTGCAGAGTTCTGTGTATCGTGTGTGTACACCTGCAGAAGAGAGTATTGAGGCCAATACTCTGCGCAACTTTCTCCTCTTTAGTGGTAAGTGTGTGTGTTTCGGCTGCTGGTGAGTATTAACATTTGTGAAGGCGTCACCCACGGCTAGTACTTTATTTAATTTCCTCTAGGGCTTTTCTAGGACTGCGAATACAACTTTATAGTACTTAATTCCGTGTGTGTCGAACCTAGGGTTTTGTTTCATCTAGGGATTTTTTTCTGCGACTGCGGATATCAGTACTTAATTCTGGTAATTGAGAGACTTGTCTCTACTTGTGTTCTGTGTATATATAACTTTCCATTGTTTTTTTACGCACATTCAATTTATTTTCTCTCGCCGTTCCTTGCATATCTGTTTACATTCAGTTCGAGCCTTGCTGAACGCAGTGTTAAAGTATTAGATGTTGTTATTAAAGCAATGCCTATATTTTTGCGAACTATCCCCCCCCCTTTTCTATCTCTCGGTTTCTCGTAGGATACCACCTGGTCTGGGCTGCCTGCCATGTACCACACATATATATATTACCACTACCACTGCTACTGCTATAATGGAATCATCACCACCTAATTCGCCAGCATCACCATCGTTGTTTCCATCCACTTCTGCATTGCTTAACCCCCTTCCGCTCCCATTATATGCAGACCCGCACTACAGTGTGGTTTTTGCGACCGGGTGTTTACGGTCCACCAGAATAGACTACGTCACGAGCGTAATTGCTTCCTAAATCCATTCCGGCAGCCTGCCTCACATCTTTCATCCCTTCAACTGACTTGACAAGCTTGCCGAACATAGTTTGACATGTACAGGACTGATCAGACAGGCCGTTTTGCTCAACTGTATGTTCTGTAATGAGGGCTTTACACACTCGTGTCATGTCCAGCATCATAAACGTACTTGTTGGGCGAACCCTGCTGCCCCTTCAAGGGCATCTGGGACTTGCGGCTGGCAGATCAACAGGACCGATAGGCTTTGTGCTAGGGTTCCCAACCCTCCCGAGATGCCCGGGAGACTCCGGGAATAATATTCAACCTCCCGAGCTCCCGGGATGCAATAATTTCTACGGATTTTCTAAAATAATATTGTCATTAAAAAAATATAAAAATCGAACAGAAATCGAAACACATCGAATGAATAAGCGCTGCTGTGCCGCAGCCGTCACGTTTGACATGTCGCATCGTGCGCGGCCTCCCACCTCGTACAAATTTTATCACTGAAAGAACCGATTACATGGGAAGGAATTATCAGACTGCAAGAACTTTTAAAAATTGATTTAGCTCATAGAAGAGAATCGAATTGATTTATGCTGGGTTGACTACTTTGCAAAATCAAATGAAAGAAATTCCTGTCCAGAATTGAAGAAGCTTCTTCCGTTTGTTCTTTCCATTCCTGTCTCTAATGCTTCTTGTGAGCGCGTATTCAGTATGATGGAACAAGTGTGTAGCAAGGAAAGAAACAGAATGAACATATCTTTAGTAAAAGCTAAGTTACAAATATTACAAAATTTTAATTTTTCTTNGAAACAGAATGAACATATCTTTAGTAAAAGCTAAGTTACAAATATTACAAAATTTTAATTTTTCTTGTAAAACTTGTTATGATTATGTCCTAAAAAACCGACAAATATTAGATGCNATATCCCGGGTTAGTTCCTTCGAGAGTAGGCAACCCTACTTCGTGCGCATGTCCCACTGTGTGCTGGTGCTGCCAAGTCAACCTCCCGGCCAGCGAAGAGGGCACGAGTTGCAAGCCCGCAGCAGACTCATAATGTTCTTACTCTTGCGGGCGCAGGTAGCTCTCGCCGAGGGCCCATTGACACTGGGGCTGGCGAGAGCAACTCGTATGGCTTCGTGGAGGTTCAAAGCGTGTTTAGAGGTATAATGAAAACATACATCTCTGAGAATACTTCGAGGGTAGCCATTGACATTTGCTACTACCTCGAGGTAATGAAACCTAATATCATTGGCCAATTACAGCAGGAAATCGAGACGCAGGGGGTGGTCAAGTTTATTCTATTTCTAGAGTGTGTATATGGGAAACCAGAACCGCACGAGAACAAAGAGGATCGTCGTGCATTTAAGACGAAAAACGTGCCTCTCTTTAACGTAGCCGACATAGAGGCAGCTGTGTCGGTTGCCATTGTAAAGATCTGCATTGAAGAGACTGACTATATGGGGAAGGGTAGAGGCTGGACTCTCACTGCCGTGAAACGAGTCCAGTTACGCGTAAACAAGCTCGACCCTCTTAGGGCCTCCTCGTATATCCCATTGCCTGTTGGTTTTCCTGAGAAAGGCGCAGTTATCAACCCGCACAACATCAACTACCAACAGTGTTTCAAATGGGCTATACTGGCACGTTTTGTATAGGGGCGGAATCGGCAGCGAGTCAACAAGTGATACGCCGGGCTTGAAAAACGCTTTGATTTTTCAACAGTAGATTTTCCCACCCCTCTACGTCAAATACCGGATTTCGAGAAAGCCAATCCGGGGGTCAGCATAACCATATACGCACTAAATGACGAGAATACGAAAATAGTGCCAATACGGGTGATAGATGTACAACTGGCCCAACACTTTGATTTGCTGCTTCTCACCACAGCGGAGGAGGACCAGAACTCGCATTATTGCTGCATCTCGAATTTCTCACGACTGGTATGCTCCCAGGTGACATCACATCATGGTTGTGTTAATATCTGTAAACGTTGTTTTAAAATGTATGATAATCGACCGAGTGTTAGAGGGCTGACAGGTGCTGAAACTCTGGCTGATCATAGCCGGTATTGCAATACCCATACTGCTGTTCGTGCAGACATGCCACAGCCAGACAGGTGCGGCAGGCCGCCTGTCCTCAAATTCAAAAATTACCAGAACGTCGAAAAGGTGTCTATTGTAGTGTATGCAGACTTCGAGGCCATGCTTGTGGCTGTATAAACGTATCATACGAACCCAGACGCGTCCTACACATATAGGTACCAAAAACATGAGCCCTATTCATATGGCATATACATTAAGGTTGATAATTCAATTATCCCCTCCTATAAGACAACCAGCCTACCCTCGCGTGTAACTGTTTACACGGGCGAAGGTGCGTCGAAACACTTTATGGAAGAGGTGGTTAGGATAGGACACCTGGTTAAAGACATATATAGCCAGTCTGAACCTATGCGCCCACTAATGCATGCGGAACAGGCTGACTATGCTTTAGCCACTACCTGCTGCCACTGTTCTGGCATTTTCACCGATAACAACCAAAAGGTGCATGACCATGATCATTTTACTGGCAGTTTTACCACAGCATCATGTAATAACTGCAACAAGCTTCGTCGCCTACCCCAGAGACTGCCAATACTCTTCCATAACTTAATGTGTGATGCCAATTTCATAATTCAGCAGCTAGGATATGATACCCAGGATATATTTATTATTCCGCATAGCGAGGAGAAACTCATCACCTTCAGTAAGAGTTTGGGCGACAAGTTCATTATACAAATCATTGATACGTATAGGTTCATGTCTGCCAGCCTGGCAACACTCGCTAAGAATCTGCCGTACGGTGAATTCCACACAACGTCTAGTTTCTTCACAGTAGAGCGCGAGCTAGATGGTAACCTGGAAAGGCGTCTTCCCCTACGATTATGTTAGCTCGTAGGAGAAGCTCGCCGAACCTCAATTACCAGCTATAGAGTCATTCTACAATAGGCTTGCTGGGTGGAATGTCAGTGTCGAGGACTACCAGCACGCACAAACCGTCTGATCTGTATTCGGCTGCCGTACCCTCCAGGACTATTCTCAGCTCTACTTGAAGACAGACGTGCTGATTCTGTGCGACGTCTTCGAGAATTTCCGGGGG
Organism: Clitarchus hookeri; assembly: GCA_002778355.1. Classification (NCBI taxonomy): domain Eukaryota; kingdom Metazoa; phylum Arthropoda; class Insecta; order Phasmatodea; family Phasmatidae; genus Clitarchus; species Clitarchus hookeri. The sequence continues at coordinate 326,753 of NQII01001494.1, forward strand.
CTCTGTCTACGCACATACAGTCTCGACTGTGTGCGCTATGTGAGCGCTCTCGGGTTCTCGTTTGACGTAATGTTGCGCAAGACACAGGTGGAATTAGATTTGCTCTGCGACTATGATATGCACCTGTTTATTGAGGCAGGTATCCAGGGAGGGGTGTCTCAATGTGATAAACGGCGCGCAGTTGCCAATAATATGCATATACCAGAGATGTATGATGCCGAAAAGCCATCTACCTACCTGCAGTATGTAGATGCTAATAACTTATACAGTTGGGCGATGTCTCTGCCGCTTCCACATGCCGGTTTCGAACGGACCACCACGAACATCGATGTTGATGAGCGTGCCGGACGACGGATATGTTGGCTACATACTGGAGGTAGAAGTAGAATACCCTTGCGCTCTTCACGAAGCGCATATGGATCTTCCATTCCAGTGAACGAGTGTCCCCTAGGGCTCAAACAAACGAAACTCATGACGACACTGGAGAGCAAGGTTCATTATATCGTGCATTACGTTACTTTGAAGCAAGCATTGGGTCATGGGTTAGGGTTGAAGGCTGTTCACCAAGTCCTTCAATTGCTGCAGAAGCTGTGGCTTAAGCCCTATATATATTTGAATACAGAGAAACGTCAGGCTGCCGCAAACACTTTCGAGAAGGACTTTTACAAATTAATGAATAATGCATCGTACGGAAACTTATGGAAAATAAGCGCAAACGACAGCGCATGGAACTCGTGTGTAGGGAAGTTCGAGCGAAGAAGCTCATCGCAAAACCTGCGTTTAAATGCAGAACTATTTACGATGAGTCATTGTCCCTAGACAAATTATGCCAAGAGAGCATTGGGTTTGACAAGCCCATATTCGTTGGGTTTGCCGTACTCGACCTGTCAAAAACACTTATGTACAAATTATACTATGATGTAATGCGAGCGCGGTATGGGGGCAGGGTAAACCTCTTCTACATGGATACTGATAGCTTTGTAATGGAGATTGCCAGCCCTGACTTCTACAGTGAACTCGTCATTAACCCGACGCTCATATCATTGGGAAGTTCAAGGATGAATGTGCGGGTGACGAAATGGTTGAGTTTGTCGGTTTGAGGGCGAAACCGTATGCATACTGCTGCCTGAATACGGTAGTGAAACACGCGAAGGGGATACAAGGGTGCGTAGTTGACATGACGATAACGTTCGACGATTATCGGCGCATCCTTTCGGCACAGCGCAGCATGAGAGTACAGGTTGCATGTATTAGGTCGTACCATCACACAGTATAAACAGAGCAATTAACCAAACTGGCTCTTTCGTGGATGGACGATAAGCGGAAAGTTCTGGATGATGGCATACATACCATCCTCTATGGCTATCAGGCCTAATAAGAAAACAGCTCTGTGTCGTCAGATAGAGTGCTTCTTCTCCTGGCATGTACTGTAGCATGTACAGGCGTCTTCGTATTCCGCCTGTCAGGTGCATGGCCGAGGGTTTTGGTAGTCATATTTCTCGATAAGCATACTGTAGCACATGCAAGTGTGTTGCAGGCTTGTCAGGCATGCTGGCTGATAGTCTACTGTAGCTCGTTCAAGAGGCAAGTTCCTAACATTGTCAGGTAGATTATCGGTTTTTATTCCTGCAGTATACCGGTATACCGGAGCACATGCAAGCATGGAGGACTGGTCAGGTATACAAAACATTGGCCCGCGCAGTCTGATTCCGTGCACTATAGCTCATGCAAGCGTTGCAATCTTTGACTTGCCAGGTATACTGGGTGGTAGCATGCAAGTAGTATTGCCAGGCATGTTACCAGCACGTCCTGTACATGATTTTTTTTTACTGAGTTATACTCGAGCACACACAAGTAGTAGTCTTGCCAGGTATGCCATTCATGCGTTCCCTTTTTTTTTCCACAAATGCTAATAGCTGTACGTTTTCAGTGCATATTGAGTATCTTTCTTTTGTATGTTTCAATTACCCCCTGTATTCATGTGTAGAGTCACCGTCGGCAAAATGCTTGGCAAGCTTATGTGCTAGATTAGAGCATTCTACTTTGCCATGTGTATGGTTTCCACCTGTACTACTACTGCTACTGTAATAGTCATATTAGTGTTCATTTAACTGTTCTCTGCACCCCCCTCCCCCCAACCGCACTGTGTGTGTGTTGGCATCACACCCGTGTCGCCGCTATCATACTGTAGTGTCCCGTCTGTATTTTTTTTTTTTTCCCATTGCTGAAGCATTTGCTTCATTGTTTTCCCCCTTGCTGCTCCGCAACCTACCTGTTAGCTATATCAATGACGTTGCCAATATTTATATATATATGTATTGATAGTGTTGTAGGAATAGCGTACTACCGGTTCCAAGTCCGGGGTCCGTCTGCAGATCATGCAGATGGTAAATGGGAGGAAGGGGTGGCACCTTACATTGTAAGTTCGTTTCACGTATTTTTATGTACCAAGTTTATTAACCTTACATTTTTTTTTAATGTTCACTTATGGCAGATATTAAATCAGCATGATTAATTTTCTATACCAACTTTCACTGCTGAAATGTGATTGTAAGTTCGTTTCACGTATTTTTTTTATGTGCCAAGTTTATTAACCTTCAATTTTTTTAAAAATATTCACTTATAGCAGATATTAAATAAGCTTGATTAATTTTCTGTACCAAGTTTTTTTTTTTTACTGCTGAAATGTGATTCATTAAAATCAGATTGCTTACTGCGAAATACGTATTGCGTTTAATAAAAGGCGTAAATAAATCTGTGTCATGTTTTTTATTTCATTTTATTAAAAATCCTTTTTTTTTTTTTTAATACTTATTTACTTGTGTGTTGAGTTCAATTGAATACCTGGACTGAGATAATTGCAAATGTTCAATTTGGAATATTCATCATCATCTTCAACGCCTAAGAAACTAACACAACAACAAGTTATACACACATTATTTTTGGAGGTATTGATACTTTCAATTCATTTTTACATACCAATAATTATGCTGCTAATCAAGTACTTTTTAAATCACTTCAATGTGCGCAGCCTCGCACGATTTAATGGCTAGAGGGTGGTGGTGGTGGTAGTGGTGGTGCCAACATGGCTGCCGCTACGGAGGAGGGGTCACGACGAAGAGACAGGGGTGACAACACATCCAATATGGCTGCCAATGATTTGAAAAAAATTTGAAATACTTTTTTAATAAAAAAATTAATTTACTGGCTGGCAAAATGGCCACCATTGAAAACAACTTGTACTGACTGCAAACATGGCTGCCAACATGGCCACTGCTGCTGATGAGGTGGTGGTGCCAACATGGCTGCCTCCCAACTCTATGGAGGGGGGTCATGACAAATATACAGGGGTGAGACCATCCAATATGGCTGCCAATAATTAAAAAAAATTTGTACTTATTTTTGCATAACATTTTACATAACTTTTTTAATTTTACGGCTGGTAGAATGGCTGCTATGGGATGGTATGTTCTAGACACCATCCAATATGTCCGCCGATAATTTAAAAAAAAATTATACTTATTTTATGTAACTTTTTACATAACATTTTTAATTTACTGGCTGGCAAAATGGCCGCCATGTCATTGCATGTTCTAGACATCATCCAATATGGCCACCGATAATTTTTAAATTTTTTAATAAATTGTTACATTACTTTTTTAATTTTTTTTAATTCACTGGCTGGCAAAATGGCCACCATGGAAAGTATGTTCTAGAAGGTACTGACTGAAAACATGGCCACCAAAATGGCCACCAACATGGCCGACCTCCTGCAAATGCATTCCTCCTTCTCTTGCATTCCTCCTGGTGGTGGCCATATTGGGCTCCCGGCTCCCTGTTTCGAACATGTGTTTGAATGCTCCAAATCACGCTACTCAGTCCAATGTTTTAAATGACACATTTCATTAACCTGATATATTTACACGGCCATCATTTTCAAAATAAGTTTCTGAGTCACTAAAAATACATACGTTTACATGGCCTACCATAATGCTACTTGTGTGAAAAATATGGTGAAAATCGATTGATTGGTACCCGAGATAAGGCATAAAAACTTTATTTTCTTAATCTGGCTATCCTAGAAAACTGCATAAAAAATGTTCTTTATACTTTGATACTATCGGCATAAAAAGTTTAATTGAACTTAGTTAAAAATGTTAATTAGATATGCCAAATAAATAAAAATATTTATATCACCACCATTTTGAAAATCAGTGTCAGACCCTATTTAAAAGATGTAACTTTACATACATTTTGTAGGTGTGCAAAATTTTGTAGAAATTAGTTGAATTATTCCAGAAATATGGGCGCAATGTTCATTTTACTCACCTGTCACTACTTTGCAAAAAATCCAACAAGAGCACCTCTGTGTGCACAAATGACGCTTCTAATTAATACTGTTCGCATACGAAATTTGGTTGAAATTTGTTGAAATATTTCATAGATATAACAAATCAATCTCAATTATTTATATAAACCCCATTATAACATGCCTGCCACACATATAGTATATATCATATAAGAAGGCCACTTTTTGACAGCTCGGCGAAAGTAGCACCACTGTTTACATATGACTACATCCTTCCGCCATCAGCTGATCGGCCACATGGCAACTATGTTGTCCAGGAGGTGCTGCTTCGTGTGGCAATTGGTGAACTACTTGGGTGGCCTAGCAGGCTGCAAGGGAGGCTTTGAAACTGAGTTTGGAGGGCATTTATAGGGTCGTTCGTAAATGTAATGTAACTGAAAGGGCAGGAACATGTAGAGAGGGGCAGCAGGAAGATCTGAGTGCGACACACATTACAGGCATGACATGCTGGTGCGGCGAGAGTGCGGTGTCCCACTTCTTCGGAAACAAGGAAATGGGTTTTCGGAGAACAATATGGCATATACTTCGCAAAATAACCAATATATGGCGAGCACAACATGTTTTTCGACAATAGATAGCGTATTTGTAAAGTAGACTGTTGTTATACTACTGGCTGGGAACGAAATGTATTTCAAATATACATCGTCAAATTATTAGAGAGAATAATTCAACAATATTATGCAATATTTCTGTATGCTTTTGGAATTAATATCAAGCATGTAAGGAAAGTGGGGTTAGAGAGGGCGGGATATGACGTGAAAAAGGTTTCGAGGTTGCATTTCATTTCTATACTGATTGTTTTATTGTGCATTTCATTTTGAACACCTATACATTACTATGTTATCACGAAGTTTAGTTTCTAAAACTAAAAAGTGCTGTTTTATGACCACGTAAAATAAAATGTATTAATTAATCTACGAACTGTTTTTTATCCCCGCATTTTCTGCTTGTCTGATTTGCGTCGGCACTGCTCTCAGAATAGCCAACGTAATATTAATTCTGTTCGTTCTTGCATCAGCTGATACAGGATTTTGTAAATAGCACTTTGTTTGTTTTCACATACATCAAGTTGCCACTCACTGACTGTCACAATGTGGCCTTCTAATATGAGATGGACTATACCACCTGTTAATTTACATACCCTACTGTAGTAACACTTGTGTGAAATTAAGGTTGATTGATCCTCGAGATATGGCATAAAACCTCCATTATTCATATCATGATCTTCATAAATGGAGGACAAAAAGTTTACGTATGTGGATATTAGATGATTGTCATAGATAAGATATACAAAGTTAATTTTAAATCTTTTATGTAGTTTCGTAAATATTGCACACTAAGATAAAATATTAGTAAAGGTGCCATTCAGAGAATAAGAGACTCGCAGACTAAAAATATATATATTAGTATTATCTACCACAATACAACTTCTTCGCCAAATTTTTAAGAAATCGGTTTATTGTTTCCCGAAATACGGCATAAAAACTACATTATTTCACTAAGGGCTATCTTCCAAAATGACGGAAACATGAGGCTTTGCATAGAACATTTTTATGAATATAACTGATACTGTCGGCAAACAAATTTAAGTTGAAATTTTGTTTTCAGTTTCGTAGATAAAAAATTTTGAGCTAAAATGTTTGCATGAGAAAATATGAGTGTCTAACCCTCTCAAAGTTTATCAATTGATATGGCCTGCCATCATGGTACTTGTTTGCCTAATTTGATATAAATCGATTGTTTTTCGGAGATATCGCCTAAATTTAATTTTCCATGTGATACTATTTTACAAAATGGTGGACAAGAGATTTTGTGGGGAAACATTTGTTGGCTGTAATATATACAGTCATGATAGAAAGTTTCGTTTGAATTAATTACATGGTTTTTACGATTTAACATATAAAACTAAAATAACTATATGGGCGCCATTTTTTACGTAAGTGTCTGATATACCCAAAACATGTCAGTTAACATTACCTTCTGCAGTACTACTTGTTTGCCATATTTGGTAGGAATCTGTCAAATTGTTTCCAGAGATATAATAAAAGATGTTATTTATTCCTGAGGCACTATCTTACAAAAGGGAGGACAAATGAGGCTCCATGCACACACATGTGATGTTGTTATATGTACTCCCAGCATGCAAAGTTAAAGGGGAGTCTTAGATATGTGCCGAGTTCTAGTTCTGCGAATTCATGTTTATAATATTACAGGTAAGGTCAGAGTATTTCATGTAAAAATAATTGAAAAAATTAGAAACAATAAAATTTTTTAATATTAAAGAAAATTACATGTTTTTTAGTTTCTTTGTAAAAAGTTATATAAACAACACTGCTGTTTATTCTTTAACGAAAAATATCCCATAGGTTTAGATGAGATATAAACTCTGCCAAGACACAAACGTTTTACTTGCAGGAAGTTGTAACAGTCTCACAAATATAATTTTAATAGTCACTGTATGTGGCAGCTTTCAATCTGCCAAAGACTACATTATTCAAATAAGTTTTTTTCATATGTTAATTTTCATATAGTTAGAAATTGACCCTGTTGTGACATTCTGACATGTTTCTACAAAATATAACAGCTGTAAAATCCTTTATTTGTGTGACCGGTAACGAACACTAAGCTGTGCAATTAAACACTACGCCAACGATATAGTCGCGGCTTTCTTGTTGTCTGCCGTAAATATAGCTCTATTTACTGCTGCGCTCTGCACGACACAGCAGAACTACAAGGACTCAGCTCGTGATATCTTCGAACAACGTTGCCAACTCACTTACGAGTGTTTACTGCCACGGGCTTACGCCATAGAGATAATAAAGTACTAGTGCTAGCCTCGGACGTCCGGCGATATATATTACTGGCATTAGTAGAGTCAGCCTTTTATATATTTACATTTTCTGTCAGTGCGATGCATTTATTTGTTTTTTACTCGGCCAGTTATGCTGATGTATTCTCACAGGCTCGGAGGCGAAATATTTCATTTTAAATTGCAATATGCAACTCAGCTGACTCACATATGGTAATTTAGGTATTCACAAGTGGCTATGAAAAAAATAACACGAGCTGCAAGCGGTCAGTAAACAAAGCACAGCTCAAAACCAAATTATTTTAAAATCAGTAAGCTAATATTAGTTTCAGATTACGTTTGTGCTATACAAAATGGCACCTTATATGTGGTTACAGTAACTTGTTTACGAAAGAAAATGTCTAGATATTGGCAAGAACGTACAACAGATACGTAGAGGAAATAATACTTATTTGCTATTTAGTATTATTTGTATTTGTTAACTAGTATCAAAATTCTCCGTTATTTAAACTAATGCTGTCATCTCAGAAACGTCGTGGTAGTTTATTGTGAAGCAATATTCGTGCTCTGTTGAAACAATAAATTGGCTTTCCTAGAGCTTATTTGAAGTGACAATGTTCTGGCAGAATTTGCACACATAATGTTTCGAGTTATATTTTATGTCTACCGGAATTCAGTATTTGTACGATATACCACAAATCCTGAAAATCAGAATTGCTTTCAAATTATGACAAACAGAAAATATACTATCATACAGGATGAGTATAAAAGAATACCCCAACTTTGAAGGTCTATAATATCAAAACCAAACAACCTACAACCTTGATTGACCAATCAAATGAACCTTGGAACCGTGAAGCTTGTTTACCCTACATTCATAAATGTTCAATGTGACCACCATGAGCGGCCCGTTCGATATCTACGCTCTTGTCAGAATGTCAGGTGTTACTGTTTGGATGGCGTTCGTAACTCTCGATTTGAAGTGGCGAGGGAGTAGCGAACTCGCATTCGACACGTCTTTGTGAAGGGGAAGGTCTGACGTTTCCTTTATGTGCCGAGAGATGACACTATGAGCGTGTGTTGTGTGTTAGTCCGCATCACGATGCGATGGCAACGTAACAACAGAAGGCTTTCTGTGTTATTCAGTTTGCTAAATGTGAATAGTTTACGANCATCACGATGCGATGGCAACGTAACAACAGAAGGCTTTCTGTGTTATTCAGTTTGCTAAATGTGAATAGTTTACGACTGTTCAACGTGAATTCCGTTGCAAATAGGAGTATTTGTACAAGAAATCTGGTCACAAGTAGAAAAAACCAAATTATATATAAACACGCGCAAACATTTTGTTTTTGAAGTTTAGTAACCTGTTTTTCGTATGGCAACGACAAAAAAACTGCTACTTGCCCGTCACTCTTCTACGATCAGTCAGAACCCAGTCATTGTTTGAACTGTATGTCTTTGTTCTCGGCACTTTCATGTAATCACCGCATTACTTTTGAAATATTGTTTTCGTGTGGAAAAAACGCATTCTACAAATGCAAGTAGATGGTATGTACTTTACTTTATTGTGGTTTTTAATAAATTGCCAGTTAAAATAATATATATTTTAGGTGAGCAAAGAAAACCCTTAAAAACGTGTTTTTTTTTTGCGTCAAATATTTACAAAATTGTGTGTTGGTTTACTTGTCAAAGTTTTATTCTTTGGAAGAAAAAAAAAGTAGCTACAGTTACTGTTGAGTAATTAAAACAAAAATATTGTGCGCCTACGTCCGCCATTTCTTTTACCGAAGCGTTGAATACGGTGTCTCATAGAGTGTCTAATATTTGCTTATTCCTTTTATTTTTCTCGTATTGCAGAATCGGTCTGAAGACTCAAAACTTTCAGCAGAAGAGCATTTTGCAAGAATTTAAGGGAAAGAAAATTGAAGAAAAGTTTTTGTTATTGCAAGAAACTTGTAGAAATTACACAATGCCCTGACGATAAGAACAAATGGGGCTTTTGGTGGATGTTCCCAAAGCAGGGTTTGGAAACACGAACGATGGCAACACATCACGAACATTTTTCGCAGACCCAGATAAATCATCGAGAATCACCGGTATCCATGTCGACCTCATTAATCGACAAAGAGTCATACTTGAAATTATTTCAAGTGGAATTAGCATACGGAACGTTGAAAATGTACGTAGAACTATATGGGTGGCACCCGATGACACAAACATTTCATAAAATTGTAATGCATGGCGCCAAAGTAATAAGTTGTGCGATATTACGTCGTGGTCAATTATCGGAAGAGGCAGATGAGGCCCGCAATAAGAACTTCCGGCAATATCGATTACATTTTTCAAGGAAAGTTTTCAAGAGAAGATTGTAATAGAGATATTTTTAATAGATTGCTCTTGAGTTCAGATCCTTATTTAAGCTCCATGCTCATAATAACAAGAAGCCATTTTCCAACGAGGCATTGAGTTTAGTGGTAGTCTTGCCTCAGCAGTTATCATCATCAACTGACAATATGAGTGGTGAACATGTAGAAGAGGACGCAACTGACAATATGAGCAGTGAAAAAAAAGAGGAAGGCGATGAAAACAGGGGAAAGATTTTTTTTTTACAATAATTAAATTATAAAACTTTTTTCAACAAACATTGTGTTTTTTGTAATAAATACTTCAGTATATTAAAATACGTTTGTAATTTTAAAATTATTTTTGACCGGATTTACCACTTAAATACTAATATGTGCGTCGTCCTCCCGATAGGTGGAGTATTGTACGTTGGTTTCGTCAGTTCCGTGACACAGGGTGCCTTTGCAAAGGCANGTCCTCCCGATAGGTGGAGTATTGTACGTTGGTTTCGTCAGTTCCGTGACACAGGGTGCCTTTGCAAAGGCAAAAATTGTGGGCGGCCAGGTGTGTCCGAAGATAATGTGCAACGGATTCAATAAGCATTCGTTCGCGGTCCGAGAAAATCAACTCGGCAAGCTAACTGGGAAATGCAAATCCCTCAATCGACGGTATGGACAGTGTTGCGAAAGCGATTGCTGTATAAACCATACAGGCTATAGCTTGTACAGTCTCTTACTGAAAGGGATAAAGAACTGAGACGTGATTTCTGCACTTTCATTGGGTCAGGAGCCTCCGCATGAAACCACCGAACACGAGCGCGCTTCCCCCAATGTGAACGTGTTTTGCACTGTATCCAAAGACACTGTTTTCTTCCCTTTTTTTTTCACGAGTCCACTGTTACTGGAATCCCTTATTTGGACATGCTTACAGAGTGGTTTGTTTCCTCAGTTAGAAAAGGCGGCGGGGACTTCATTTTTTNCCTCAGTTAGAAAAGGCGGCGGGGACTTCATTTTTTAGCAGGATGGTGCACCACCCCATTGGCACCTAGCTGTTCGCGGATACCTGAACGAGACGTTGCCGCAACGCTGGATTGGTCGAGGAGCAGCTGATGACCAGGCTCTTCATCACTGGCCCCCAAGAAGCCCGGATCTTACCACGTGCATTTTTTTATAGGGGTACATAAAGAATCAAGTGTTTCGTTCACCATTGCCGGCTAATATTGACGACCTCAAAACGAGAATTACGGACGCCATCCAAACCGTCACACTTGACATGCTGACAAGAGTGTGGAACGAGTTTGATTATCACGTAGTCGTTCGGGGCGCTCGTGGTGGTCACATTGAACATTTATGAATGTTTGGTAAACAAACTTTACGGTTACACTGTTCATTTGAGTGGTCAATCAAGGCTGTAGGTTGTTCGGATTTGATATTATAGACATTCAAAGTTGGGGCATTATTTTATACTCATTCTGTATATTTGACACTGCATACACTTTTACACCAATACCAGCGGCGTAGCCATAGAGCGGGATACGGGTGTTGTAACTCCCCCCACAATTTTTTTTTTCGATACAGATGTCAACTATTATAATTAAAATTATTAATAGGCCTTTCATTTTGATAAAATCGTAATTGCTGTAAAATACGATGCATGTTATTATATTGTGAAGTAACTTTTGTTCTAATAATTCAGGGTGTCCACCCACAAGGAAAACCGGGAAAAGTAAGGGAATTTCATGTGATGGAAAAAAGTCAGGGAAATGTCAGAGAATTTTCCCCTGGGTCAGGGAAAATGTAAATAATTGGTACTCTGCAAAAGTTGTAGTTGTGTTAATACAGGATGATGTTATTATGAGCAAATGCTTTTTAAAATTTCAATTTTAAAGTTGGTGAATTAACAATAATACATCTTTGCCAAGTGTTATAGGGCCTATACGGACAAAATAAAAGATTTGTGTGTTTGTAGTATAATTTAATGAAAAATACTATTAGCATTTTTTCTGTCAGTCGTGTAAAAATATGGTATTAAGAAGTTTCGGTTCTGAAAACAGGTCAGGGAAAATGGTAGGTTTCTGTCTGTAAAACAGGGAAAATTCTGGAAATTCCAAAATGTAATTTCAGTGGACGCATGCATCAGCACCGCTAAGGACAGTGTAACATCTCCCCATTCCCTTTCAGAAAGTGTAACTACTCCACTGCGAAATTTCTGGCTACACCACTGAATCAATACTCGAAACAGCCTTCACACAGAATGAATTACGAAATGTATTTTAACAATATTATAATTCAAGNCACTGAATCAATACTCGAAACAGCCTTCACACAGAATGAATTACGAAATGTATTTTAACAATATTATAATTCAAGTACACATCAGTGTTTTCAAGACTTTAAAACCTGAAATAATACCCAAGTGTATTTTAAATAACGAATGTGATAATTCGTTATTTATCAATCACAAAGCGTGAAAGGAAAACTAACATCCCATATTTAATTGTATGTATGTACAGAATATTACTTCAGAAATGTTTAATCGGCCCAATTGCTGAATTTACTAATTTAGTGTAAACGCCAGCTTTTCTCAAAAAATATCGTGATTTACCGTATTTCCAAAACACTTAAACTTGGATTCTCTTTCATAACTGGATGATTCTAACTGGTGCTGGTTTTTAGCATCTGCCAGCGAATTATAGATGTTTACTCCTACAGTAACCTAAATGTGTATGCCTTGGTTTAGTAAGAAACGTTTTCTTATCGCGAAAAATGTCTAATAAACAAAGGAACGCTGAATTTGCGCATACATGATATTGAACTGTAGGTTGAGCAGAATTCGTTTCACTAAAATCCCTACTCACTAGGCATTGAAAGCATGCGTAAAACATTCTAAAAGAGGCTCGCGTTTTCAGAACATGTCTATATTGTTTGACACACTGCACATTTGTATGCCAGATATTTTGACAGGCTCTTGACATAATCAAGTAATCGTTAGGTATATTAATGTAAATACTACTTATATTAAAGTAAATGTAGATGCCGTATTCAAATTAGACATCTCAAGTTGCGATATCACTTTGCGAGAATCATCATATCAATTTGTTGTAGTTCAAGAAGTCCAAGTAAATTATCGCTGTACTCATAGTCGACACAAATAAGAAGTTACTGATATAACTAATGAGCCTACTTTTCTCAACATGGATGGAATACATATTTTAATAATTTATTAAAAGCTGTGTTGGTAGGTAGGACTTGTCTCGTTGAAAGATATCATTAGAAATGAAACCAGAAACATGTACAACTGTNAAAGCTGTGTTGGTAGGTAGGACTTGTCTCGTTGAAAGATATCATTAGAAATGAAACCAGAAACATGTACAACTGTAGTGAGACGATTACAAATACACACGTGCCTTAACCAAGAATCGAACCCAGAAAACCTCCTACCATAAGTTATGAGTGCAGTCAACTGCATTACGAAGGTCGGATTCGAACATCAACTTTGAATTTAATCATTTTAATGTTTTGAACGACAGAGTTCAGTAACATTAATTATTTACAGGACCATCATTTTGATAATAATAGACAGAGATACTTAAAACACTTACATTTACATGGCCTACCATAGTGCTACTTGTATGAAGAGTTTCTTAATTATTGGATTATTAGTTCCTGAGATATGATATAAACCACCATATTTTTCATGTGACGAACTTCACAAATGGAGGACAAAAATGCATTCGATGATCGTATACCGCCAGTATACAAAGTAATACTTAAATCAATTGCATAAATTTGTAGATATAGCACACTAAACTAAAATTATTTAATAGTCACCATTCTAGGGCTAATTTACAAATTGGCAGAGGAATGAAGCACTGTATAGACTAATTTAATGGTTGTAATTGATACTGCCAGCATACAAAGTTAAGTTGGAAATTGGTTTGTTAATAAAATATGCTAAGCTAAGATATTTATAAAGCAACCATTTTAAAAATAAGTGCCTAACCTACTTAAAACATAGCAGCTTACACCACCTGCTGCAGTGAACACTGTTTGCTCAATTTGGTCGGAATCCGTCAATTGTTTCCCCGGGATATTACATAAAAATTTATTAATTCATGTGGTGCTATCTTACAAAATGACGGACAAAAAATGTTCCATGTAGACACAGTTGATAGTTGTAGTATCTACTCCCAGCATACAAATAAGTATAAATATATTACATGGTTTAGACGATATAAAATTCTAAGTTAAAAAAACAAAATAGCAGCCATGTTGAAACTAAGCATCTGAGATACCTGAAACATATACTGGAGAGCCAAAAAACTGGTATAGACATGCGTATACAAATAACAGAGGTATGGAACCAATCAGAGTAACACGATACAGTCGGCAGCGCCTGTATAAGACAACAAGCGTCTAGGATCGGTTACTGCTGTGCAATGGCAGATAGCGATAAAATTTGAATTTTCGCGTACGACCATTTCACGAGTGTACCGTGAATATCGGGAATCCGCTAAAACATCAAATCTTCGACATCACTGCGGTCGGAAAAAGATCGTAAACGAACGGGATAAACGACGATTGACGAGAATCATTAAACGAGACAGATGTGCAATCCTTTCTCACATTGGGGCAGATTTCAATGCTGGGGCATCAACAAGTTCCAGCGTGCGAACTATTCAACGGACCATCACTGATATGGGTTTTCGGAGCCAAAGGCCCACTCGTGTACCGATGTTGACTGAACGACACAAAGCTTTACGCCTCGCCTGGGCCACCAACACCTCCATTGGACTGTTGAATGACTGGAAACACGTTGCCTTGTCTGATGAGTCTCGTTTCCAATTGTATCGGGCGGATGGATGTGTACATCCTCATGAATCCATGGACCCTACATGTTAGCAGGGGACTGTACAAGCTGGTGGAGGCTCTGTCATGGTATGGGACATGTGCAGTTGGCGTGAAATGGGACCCCTGATACGTCTAGATACGACTCTGACAGGTGACAGATATGTAAGCATCCTGTCCGATCACTTGCACCCACTCATGTCCATTGTGCATTCCGACGAGCGTGGACAATTCCAGCAGGACAATGCGACACCCCACACGTCGAGAGTTGCTACCGAGTGGCTCCAGAAACACTCTTTTGACTTTAGACACTTCCATCGGCAATCTAATTCACCAGATATGAACATTATTGAGCATATCTAGGATGCTTTGCAACGTGCTGTTCAGAAGAGATCTCCACCGCCTCGCACTCCTATGGATCTGTGGACTACCCTGCAGGATACATGGTGTGAATTGCCTCCTGCATACCTTCATACATTATTCGAGTCCATGCCACGTCGTCTTGCAGCACTTCTGCGTGCTCGCGGTGGCCCTACACAATATTAGGCAGGTGTACCAATTTTTTTTACCTCTTCAGTATATAATTGAACATCATCTGCAGCAGTACTACTTGTTTGCCAAATTTGGTATGAATCGGCTTATTGTTTACGCATGATGCTATTTCTCACCTGCGTGATACAGGAAGGTTCATAGGATCTCAGTTAATGTTACCAGGCACAGACTATAGGGTGCCTTGAAGGTTGGGGGTAACAGGGTGACGTGTGAAGCCTTTTGGAATAGAAGCCTCTCTGACCCCCTTTGCGAGCACCTCCCCAGTTGACACGTGTCACGAGGCAGGTGGCGGATCGCAGTTACACATGTCCTGCTACTTAGGCCTCCCTACCACCCTCCCACCCCCTACGCCTCTAGCAAGCCCGTGAGATTTGTTGAGCATCGAGTAATCACGAGATAGAGAAACACAGTTTACGTAAATTCAGAAAACACGCATCGCGGAAGAAATAGCTGACAAGCTGGATAATGGTGCCGAGAACACACCCCCTCCCCCTTAGCTAACCACAGGACAATGTGGAAACGCACCGAGAAATAGCTGACAGAGCAAGATAGGAACAAAGTGCCACCTTCCCCCCCAACCTTCAGGAACCAGGACACGTGTTTTTAAAGGCATTGTTCCGCTTTCTACTACCCCACCCCCTCCTGCAATAATAAAGACACGTGCCGACACTTAAGGGGGGAGGCTGGCAAGCATAAAAACCCCTTTACGAGAGAAGTGAGGGTCAGTCAATTATTACCGCACAGAGACGTTAGTTCGAGGGATCAGTCAGTGCTAGAGTACCGCGCAGAGAGTCAGTCAGTCAGCCGAGAGGCCGGGAGTCAGACCCCGGCTGGGGCAATGATGTAGGGAGTTAGAATGCGGCGCTCGGAAGCGCCACACCAGGACGCGCAGGGAGTCAGGCATCGGCTGTCGGATCATGGAAGTCAGTCGGGGACAGTTCATGATTACCGCGCCGAGGGAAGAGTTGCGTTAAGTAATCTAGAAAAGACGTGAGCATGAGTCCGAATCGCAGTCCAGGGGAGACGACACCAGATGCAGGCCTTTGTCCAAAGCCTACCACTTCGCCGGAGCTCATCCCCAGATGACAGCTAACCAGCACCCACAGCAGAAATAAGTATACAGTACGCCGTCCAGAGAAGCCCCCTACACCACGAAGTCGTACACAGTTAATACGAGTAGTCAAATTAGGTACCACACCTCGGAAGTGATGCTGTATGTTGTTTGTGTTAAATTCGAGACAATATATTCGTCCTTCAAAATGAAACAGCAAAAGACTACTTTATTGCAATACCCTCAACCTTCAAGGCACATTACAGTCTGTGCTTGGAGGAATTAACTACGACCCTACACGCCACCCTGTCTTCCACAGTGGCGTAGCGTCAAGTTAATTTGGTGCTCAACTGTGGGGCCTAGACAAGCCCACGTCAAGGGTAACATTAAGCTAGTCATTCGGTGCTTCAATTTACTGGTTGGTTGTATTGTCACGAAATTAAACTTTACAGAAACAATTCCGAGGTGGTACCCTAATTAATGTACACGTGCTAACTGTAGTCGGCGTCTTGGTGGTGGTGCTAGGCATCGGAAGGGTTTCTTTGGCCGACGACTTGATACTTATCTAGTCTTTTAGTTCTGATCTGTTGTCGGCAGGCTGAGGTCTGGTGCTTCGTGGCCTTTGAAAATAGCCTGGTTGTGGTGACTTCTCTCCACGACTGCGGCTCCGGGTTCGCTTCTCGACGTACACCTCCACGACACGCTTCTTCCGGTACTCCCGATCCAACTTGCTCTCGCAGGTCAACTGACCTTGTTCAACTCATCTTTCCCTTGTCTCACCCCTTGACTTTTAAAATAATGCCATCCCCCCTTAGAACCTTACACATGTCTTCCCTTGGTAGGGGAAGGGGAGGTGGGAGATGCCGAACAATGGCCACATCCTCCACATGCCAAAGTTCTTGCTGGTGGAGGGGGAAGGGGTGACCTGCGGTGCCACTGACAAACTCTGTCAGCTTTTTCTTGGTGCATATCACCCTTCAGCACGTGTTTTGATTCTCTCGTGGACGGAAATCGTCAGACTATCTCGTCTTTTCTTTGGTGTGTAAAAGTTTCATGCTGTTTTCTAAGGGGGGTGGGGGTCCGAGGCAACCTTGACACATGTAACTGCCTCCTTGGGCAGGCCTGGCTTCGCCACAGGCGTTAATTGCTGCCACATGTTTTGAGGCAGGTGGCTACTAGGGGGCCCATGCAGAAGCAGAAGG